>WYDI02010777.1:0-25869 GCA_009867235.2 Psittacus erithacus | reverse complement strand
AGGCCAAAATCAAAAACACAGCACTGCACCAGTTACTAAGAAGGAGAAAAATGACTGCTGCTGCTGAACCCAGGACACCATCCCCTAACCATCCTTCAGAAAACTGAGGAAGTTAAAGAGCATCTTGGGATTCAGGCATAGCACACTCTCTGCTAAGCACTCTCATTTCATTGTTTTCATGTGGGTCACCTTTCATTTCTTTGAGAATGGCAGAATCATTTAATGTACATAAATGCATTATTAACCTAACAAAAATAATGTCAAATGCAAAGTTCCCATTTTATGACAGAAAGCAAAAATGATCCCAGTAAGGGAGAGCTTCAGACTTTACTGGCAAAACTGCCTGAGCAGGGCTGCTTGTGCCTCTTGGGGTGTGTTATGTGAGTGTGCCTGTGAGAGTGCATGTGTAGATCCTCTTTGCCATGCTCTGTTTGGTCAGGAAAGTTCTACTTCGTTTTCAGTTCCTCACCAATCAAACCACACATGCAACGAGACAGAAAAAAAGTCTGCTTCTGTGTCCCCAAAGGAAGAAGGGAAGGTATTGATTTCCTCCATGTGCTGGAAGGATACGCTTCTATTTCTTTGAGAGACTGTGCTTAGATTTTTACAATATCCAGTATTCTTTTAAAACAGAACAAAAAACATCATAGGGACAATTTATTGAGGGGAGCAGCAGACCAAACAAATAATTCAGGAGGTCTTCAGAAGGGAAGGATAAACAAGTCTGAGGTAGTTAGAGTTGGGGTGGTGGACAGACATGTTGACAGGTTCTAGGCTGAAGCACCCGAAAGGAAAGACTCGTGATGACCCACACGGGAATTGCACTCTGGGGGAAAACATGTACACAGTCTGCTTGAAACACTGCTTTTTCTCTAAGAGCTGTACACCAAGCCATGAACTGGTTTCTCTAGACACTTGAATACACACCATGATGAAAAGCAACATCATCTCACTGGGAAGAGGACATAGGGGCTGCAATGCAAATGTGAAAGAGAGGAAAGAGAGACTTTAAGTTACCCACATGACACCTTTGCAAACACATTAATAATTACCTGCTAGTTAGATGCACCGAAAAATATTCATTCCCATAAACCCATGACGTTTGCAGCTTTTGTGTAACTCAATTTTGTGTTACTTTCTGAGCATTGCATGTGTGATCTGGGGCAGCAGCAGGCTGTGCAGGGAGGGCAATAACAGACACTGGGAGTATCAACAGGACCCCCTGGGTAGGAAGGTCCTGATGCTCAGAAGAGCCTGATCACCCTCTTGCCTTGTCAGTGCTGGTAGCAATCCCTTCGGTTGCTCCCAGACCTTCAAACTGCCCTTAAGGCTGAGTCCCTGTGTCAGCTGTGGGCACCTGAGGGGAGATGCTGCACACAGATAATTCACTAATAGCTCTGGCTAAACCATCAGGGTTTCCCTGCTTATCTCCTTCAAGCAGCCTAATCCTATAAATACATCAGATGTCTGAAATTGAAGACATCTGGGAACTCTTATCTAACCTAACTTCAGGATTTGAGATGTCAGAGATGACTTCGAGCCAGAAACCCTGCGCGCTCATTTCAGTCAATGGAACAATTTAGATATTTCTCTAGGACAATTAATTTCATGCTGAAGGTGTTGGACAAATCTCTTTCTAAAGGTACCTATTGGTCTTCTTTGTAAAAAGCCTAGAATGAGTAACAGTAATGTAGATATCTAAACTTGGATGAGATGGGTCCTGTTCTGCGTTTGTATCCCATTAGTCTCTGAGATAGGGATTGGACTTGGGACACCAACATTTGCGTTCCTAATCATTGGCTCTTGATGGTGACCTACTACACAACAGTTGTCATGCTGGAAGAAATCAGAAAACTCAGAAAACTTGGAAAATTAATTAAAAATCCATTGCATAATGAACACACAGAGAAGAAATTACAGATCTTCCTGGATGAAAGTCTTGTTGTGAAGCCGACCCCAGCTGGTTAGGTTGACCAAACACCAAGCAGATGCCACCCTGAGGAGGATACTTCCTCTCTGCCAAAGACTCAAAGTTTGACTTTTTTGTAACTTGATTTTGTCATACTATTTTTATAAGATTACATAGTTGTAGTATGGTGTTTATGGATTATATCTATTGGGATACTTAGGCTGTAGGTCAGTCTGTGTAACTGTGTTGCTGTGATTTGAATTCTTATGACTAGGTAGTTTCTTCTGTGTCAGTTTTATTCAGTATTTTCATGCCCTGATTCCCTTAGACATTGTAAAGTATCTGGTAGTTCCCAAAGGTTACATACATACAAAGGAATTTATAGTATGACTTTATAAATTGTGATATTAGCTAATTATAAGAATTCTAGGACTATGTGATTTTTTACTTAAAGGACAAAATTGTTTTCTCTTACAGTATTGTTTTTTATTATGCTGGTGACTCACTTTTCTACTGAAAGACCTTAGAAAATACGATGTTTGTGTTTTCTACTACCACCTACTGCTGAGGCTCAAAAGATCAGCACTAGGTCATACAGTTTATTTTCTCTTGCCTATAAATACTTCTGCATACAGAGTACAAGGCCTTTAGCAGGGCCATGCCAGTGTGCCGTGCCCTGCATGTCAGCAGCACAGTCTCAAGCAGGCCGGCAGCAAGCCTGCTGTGGGCTGAAGCACCACGAATATCATACATCCGAGTTGTCCTTCCCTAGCAGTGAGGTTATGAGGAAGAGTGAGCATCAGCAGCAGAGCTGCCTGGTTCTCTCTGCTTCAGATGCATGTGTGTGCATGCGCACATGTGAACAGTGTTCAGTGGCACAGAGCACTGTTAGCAGAAGCCCACTTTGTCTTCCCACTCTTCCCCCTAAATCAGCTCCCACCATTTCTGTATTCTGTAGAAGCTGGCCATTTTTTGACATACAATGGCTGTCTCTAACTGCAAGGAAAGGAAGTAAGAGATGCCATCAAAATGAGCCAGTCCATTCATGCTTCATATTTCACATGCTACAGCTGCCTCTTTGCTTTTTCATCTGTTACTTCACTAAAATCTCTTATAAAAGAGACGTAACACTCACACTATGCTGGCTGAGGTTCCTATGCTTGATAGCTTAATGTGAAAGTAACAGCTACTGCAGTATAGTAATAGTTCATACCACTCCACTTTGACTTGTGGGGCCCATTTATTCTATCTGAGCCTATGATCTTTACATGGCCAGTCCTGGATAAGAGGTCCACAACCTCTCTTCTGTGTTGTCCAGGTGTTGTGATCTAAGATCCCCAGGAATCAATCCAGACCTGGGTGATGAAAATCAGCCTTTGACTCTCCATGGTTGGGTGCCCTGGCAAGCCTGCTCTTGGGCTGATGGTGGCAGAGCTGTATGCTGCTGTGCATGTTATGTACTGTGTTTTCCTGGTGCGAGGACAATGTCCAAAATGAATGGGGAAATCAGGGGAGATTTGTCACTAAGTTGGTCTATCATTTACTCTCTTTGGACTTCAGCAGCTGCAAAAGCAATGGGGATTGATGCAGAGCAGAGCAGGGACCTTCCTAAGTAGGAAGATCTGACAAAGAGTAGAGAGCTCTGGTAGCATCCAAACCCAATGCACTTGCACCTTGCACCTCCAGTCCCATTGCTGGTGCTTGCTGGCATTTTGGAGTAGCTAATGAAGCTCAAGGATGCTATTGCTCATAAGTGGGAATGAAATATTAATAATTTCCATGTAAATTGCAAAACACTTCAACAATCAGTCTTAAAAACACTATCAAACCTTCTCGATTTAGTCTGGGAAAAAGCTGCAAATCAAAGAACATAATGGACCTATAAAACTGTGAAGTAGAGACCTGCTTGTTAACCTCAGGGGACTGAAGGTGTGGAGGGAATCAGTTCAGGCTGCATTTGCATTTGTATGCCAGCATGCAAAATGTTCAATATAAAGAGAATAGAGTGAGAGATGAGAGCAGAGAATTGGGCAGGGGCTGCTCAAGGAGTCTTCCCACAGGGAAGAAGGTTGCTGATCCCCCTGAAGTGCTATATGAGCAGAGCCCGGAGCAGAGGCTCTTTCAGTTTTGTTAAATGTGAAGCCTATGGTGCGTTAGGATGTGGAATCAGGGCAGAAGCATTTCTGAAGCTGCCCTCTCTTAGGAAGAATGTTTAGCTATAAATTAATTTAGCAAGTGAATAAGCAGCCAGGTTAAGGGGGCTGTGGATCACAAAACAGGGTCTCAGGATAAACCGTTGTGGTCAGGGAAAGAGCTTTTTCTCCTAGTTTGGGGCTTGTGCTGCCAGGTGCTAGTTGCTGGGAGGTGATGCAGTGTAGGATTTAGGTTGTGAACCCAGGGATGCAGGCTGTTTGTGTAGCCTCATGGGTTGTGCCCCCCTCTCAGCAGGATGCCACACAGGACTACTCTCCATGCTCCTGGGCGCAGAGGGGATTCTGCAGTGCTGGTGTGCAAGTTCGATGGGAAGATTCCTCCAAAACCCTTTGTGACCTACAGTGGCCACCACAGCACGATGGCACTCAGGGTACATCTCTACCAACAACCAACCTGAAAAGCCATGCAGTGCCAGGGATACAGGAGACAGGAGCTGTTCAGGAGAAGGCACTTGCTGACATTTATCTTTCCTGGGGTATACAGAGTAATCAATTGGCATTGTTTGTGATGTTCCAGGTTTGAGAGATACTCTGGAATATTCTGTATTAACACATTGCAGCTCTCCGTATTGCCTGGTGAGCTTACTTTTTAGAAACTTCTGAAGTGAGTGAAGTGCTAATTGGAATAGGTGTTTGTAAGTGGTGAGCTTTGTGGACTATTGCAGGGAAAGGTCTGATTATCTTCCTGAATTGAATAGGTACCTAAATGTAGCTCTTTGTACTTGCTGGTTTAGAGATAGAGTGAACAATTTTCTGGTTTATGGACTGCAATTCCTTAAATACTTTAGTTAAAGCTCTTGGCATAGTTTTAAATCACAAACACCAAAATTCATTAATTTAATACATATGTATGAACAGAAACTTCTGAGCCATGGTGATGGCAGAAGAGTGTGTTTTGGGCTGGTTTGGTTGCCTATTGTTTTTCACTGCTTTTGAGAAAGGGACCATCCAGGAAGAAAAACCGTATTTTTTCTGTAGCGCATTAGAAAAGCAGTGTAAAAATTCAGGTGGTTTCAGTGACAGCAGTGGCCCTGATTTTCTGGGAAGGGAAGGATAGAGGGACGCCAGTGGCCTGCTCTCACTCTTGCTGGGTCTCCTGCTGTAGCTGTGGTTCTGAGGCTGCTCAGAACCTTTTTTCCAACTTACAGAAGTTGGAAGGCTCTTGCCATAGGTCAGGATTTGTTGGTGTAAAGGGTTTTGGGCTAGGCCAGAACATCCTGGGACCGGCCATAACAGTCCGGGCTCGAACATCCTGGGCCCAGCCTGAACATAGAGGGAAGTGGCCAACTAGAGGGTAACACCTAGGGGCTAATCGGAGGGTGGTGATGTTCAAATCCAGCCAATCCTGTTAGTAGCGCAAGAACAAAAGGTGTAGTCTATATAAACTGTGGAACCAACCGGAAGGAAGTCTCTGACAGTAAAGAAGTTTTTGGCATGAAACTCTGTGGGAGTCTGTGTGTTTAATCTGCACAAATGGCGCCCTGCATCAGGGACTGAAAAGGCGGATGAAAGAGCCGTGGTGGAGAGCTGACTGAATAAACAGCGGAACCAGAGAGCTGCAGCGTGGAAGATATCTGAACTCAGTTGAGCAGTGGAACCAGAGAGCTGCCTTCCGGAAATACAGCACCATAAACGGTGAGCAGTCAGGATGGATGGGTTCTCAGCTTTCGACTGAAAAAAGGACAATAAGCACCGTTTTGTTTCAGAGTTTAGCCAAGCAGGGAGTAAAGTATGACGAGCATGCCATATACTTCCTTTTGTCCTGGCCCAAGGGGCGGGGCTTAGAGGTAGCCTCCACAACTGCATTCGGATTGGAAGCATAGGAGGCAGCTTGGGATAAGTTGTGGGATGCCACTTCCCTAGGAGACAGTACAGGAATGCCTCTCCTCTAGGAGACAGTGCAGTAATGCCGCTCATGGCTACTTGCAGTTTAATATGAGAAACACTCAAAAGGATGCATCGTCCTAGTACGGACGGGAGTGCTGTTATAACGTCTCCAGGCGCGAATACACCATCTAACGCTGGCGCGAGCACACCAACCAATCCTGGCACGGATACACCATCTGACGCTGGTGCGGGACTTGGCGGCTCCGCTCCCTCTGCACCCCCACTGCCACTGTGACTACTGCCTCTGTTCTGCCTGCCCTGGAGGATTTGACTGTGGGAGGTTACAATCCTGCTGACCACTGGGATCCTCTCCAGCGTCAAGCTGCAGCAGAAGGGGAAATAGTAAAACTAGAGCCTCTTGTTAAAAGTGAGATAGCAGAGCCCAGTGCCGTCCCTCCACAGAACCTCCACTGGTTGCTGCCGCACCTGCGATTGAAGATGGGGATGAAGTGGATCCTTTTGACCCAGGCCCTGTTAATCCCGAGAAGGAGCTTACTCTCGGATCACCAGAAACCTGAGGGAGGAAAAGTTTTAACTGCACTTGATAACACTGAAACTCCAGAACACATTTGTGAGGAGCCTGTGCACTTTTATCAGACTGATGTTGCTGCTCCTGAGGTTCTGACACCTGATAATTCTGATGCTGACCTGGATAGTCCTTTTGACCTGGGCCTATGGACCATGGACTTGGGACCCCCTATAAAACTTATTTGATCCAGTCTTTCCGTGATACTGCTCTACTAGAAATTGGTAAATATAAATATGTCCATGTTTCTGTTGACTTGCAGATCTTTATAGATACTGCTGGCCACTTCTTCAGATTCAGGCTGGCCACCTGCGTCAGAATGAGCATGACTTTGGTCAGTATAAAAGCCCAAGCCTCATGCGATGTCGGGGAGGCAGAGCCTCTGGGGGGATGCCTGCTAAGGTTGAGCCTGCCACCTCGCACTGTGATGATGCTGTTCAGAGCTGGTTTTCTGATTGTCTTCACAGGGTCCTAGCGCCAAGTTCTGCAAGTGGGACCATGTAGTGGAAGTAATGATTGTCTGGATTTTGTGTTTCAAATACTGTAGTTGTGTGGAGTGTGCTTGTGGGTTCCCATGGGTGTGTGTGTGTGAGCTGAGGGCAAACGGTGTTCTGTGTATTTTTTGTTGTTGGGTTCGCGTAAAAGTTTTTAATGGGTAGCAGATTAACATTTCGGGCAAGAAAGAGTTAATGCAAAAGTGAGGTTTTGGATAGCCCGGCCTCTGTAGCTAGGCAAACGGGAGGAGCCTTGCTGAGTGTGTTTAAAGCAACCTGGGGGTGAATCCAAGACTTGGAGAAACAAATAGATCAGCTGAAACAAGAACTGCTACCTGAAAAAGCGAGAGGGGTAGCACAACCACAAGCTTTATCAGCCGCCACCCAAGCAGCATCAGGGCGGCAGAGTGGAAGAAACCAAAAAAAAGAAGAAAAAGAAAAAAAACCTGGAGCTATGACCCAGTCCAAATCCCTGCTCAAGTAAGGTCATCTAAAAGATATGTAAAACAAAAAGAGGGAATGATAGGGGAGACCCCAAATGCACGAATCAACAAAGCATTGTTTCTGATTTACACATAGGCATGAATGCCCCCCCAGTGATTAGGTATTTTTCTGCACTAACCCATGTAGGCTCAGATCCGATACCAGGGAAAGAACCCATTATGGTAATGGCAAAGTCTCTGGAAAATCGTAACTGGGAAGGTTCTTTTAGGTTAATAACCTGGGGAAGAGGCTATGCTTGTGTCTCCACAGATCACGGCCCACGGTGGACACCGAGGATGGTACGTCCCACTTTGGATCCTCCTACTCCTGATCGTAATACCGAGGACACAGAGCTTGAGCAGCCTGATGTCATGGAACAGCACCAATGTTTGAGTGACTCTAGCTAAACAATAAATCAAACAACCAAAGTTTTAAGTGCCTTAGCAACAGGGAAACTGGTTAAGCTCTTGAGGTTTAGGAGGGTGGACTTTATCCCTGATAAGGGAGGGTTCATGTTGTTAATTGTTGTGTTATGTATTATGTTTATTGTACCTTGTTTTTTTGGGTTGTTTGTAAAGGGCGTTGGAAAAAATGGTAGAGCAAGTTATGTTTTTAGAAAAACAGAAAGGGGGAGATGTTGCTGTAAAGGGTTTTGGGCTAGGCCAGAACATCCTGGGATCGGCCTGAACAGTCTGGGCTCAGCCTGAACATAGAGGGGAGTGGCCACCCAGAGGGTAACACATAGTGGCCATTCAGAGTGTGGCGATGTTCAAATCCAGCCAATCCTGTTAGTAGCGCGAGAACAAGAGGTGTAGTCTATATAAACTGTGGAACCAACAAGAAGGAAGTCTCCGACAGTAAAGAAGTTTTTGACATGAAACCCTGCGGGAGTCCATGTCTTCAATCTCCACAAGGATTTGGCTTTCATGTTTTAGTTACTCTTCCCTGCTTCCACATCTACAGCATCTCTGGGAGGGCAACTAGGCTGTCCCTTGGTGGTACAGCAATCCTGGGGCACAGAGTTAAAGAGAAGCATCACAGGGGTTGGATTCTCAGTCTTCCTGCATTGCAGGGAATTGCTGCTGCTGGCCTGTCACTGCAGTGCCAGCAGACTGCTGAGGCTGCTGCAAGCCTGTGGCGCACCCTGGGGATTACTGTTTGGAAGAGCCCACCAGCACCCTGGAGCTGTCCCTTGAGGACAGAGGGCATGGTGCTCTCCTCTCCTCTGGCGCCATCCTCTCCCTGTGTTTATCCAGGCCTTTTACTTAAATAAATTAATTTTCTTTAAAGTGTAATCACTAAAAACCTTCCTTCTCTGTCCCTTAAACTTGCAGTGCTCTGTCATGCTTGATAGATCATCTTTTCATTTTTAAGCTTGTAGAAGGAGAAAACAGAGCGGGTTGGCAAGTGGCCCATAGCAGAAAGCCCTGTCACTCTTTCTCCCCATACCCTTTCTTGCTTATTGTTTCAGCTTAAATATCTTCTATTTTTAAAATACAGCAGTTTGTCTGTGGAAGAACAATATCTTTATGGATCAGTCTGCATCATTACATGTTTTAATTCTCTGATTGGAGCAGCCACTCATTTTGGACATGGATGTTTGGGAAGTTCCTGAGCAGGATTGGAAGGTGGTCCTTGTGTGTGCATGAGTGGGAGCGGGTATTTGCGCACTGGTGTTCCACCAGCTGTTTAAAAGAGGTATATTTATATCTTGTAAGCAAATCTCTCCTTATCGATTAATTGAACTGGCAGGGTGACTTACTGCCATAGAGGCACTAAAGGCAGGAAAGGACAAACCATCATTTTTAGATTGACTATAATTCAGTGCTACTGCTTATGTTACTGTGTCTTGACAATATATTTTAAAGAAATTGCTCTGAGCTGAGGTGCCAGCTATGGAGATGAATGTGCAATCATGTCATTGCTCTTAGAAATACTGAGTAAAATAATCTGGGACCCTGAAGGCTGGACTGAGTGTGCCTGTGCTGGTTCCAGGAGGGTGATGGTCTATGCAGAGCTTATGGGTGCTTACTCAAATGGTGGGGAGAAGCTGTTGCTCCAAGGGAGAGGCTGGTGCTGAGCAGGAGACCTTTGGGCTGTTCAGCAAGGGGCTTGGGGTATAGGTGAAGTTTGAGTCCTGGCACCTCCTGGGGCTGTTTCCATCCAGAAGACGCACTGGATTTTCCTTTGGGAGTAACGGCTAGTTAAAAAGGCTCACTGTTTTGATGGCAGCTGTGAAGGTAAAGGTGATGTTCGGCTCTGACATGATAGATGAAGAAACAGCCTTGAGAGTCCTTGAGTCTAATAGACATGATGGTAGGAGCCATGCATAACACAGCCATGGGAGTTGTCTCCAAGTCCGCCATTAGTCATGAGACTAGGCAGCCTGCCTTACCTCTGCAGCCTTTTTAGCAACAATTACAGCAAATATCCCAGGTGTCAAGGGGACAACAGAGGGAAGGGACTTTTTTGGAGACTTACAGAAGCGCACTGTGAAGTAGATCCCTAATGAGATCAGTCATCCCTGGGCAAGTCCAAAGCTTTCTCTAACTTTGAGCTCCATGGCGCTGTACCAAGAAACTTTTCCCCTTCACACCAAAGCTTCCCTCCAAGCAAGGAAAAACATGGACAGTGACATCCTCATTAGCTGACGTGCGCTTTTCTACTTACGCCTCTGCAGTCCTGGCCCCAGGTTTCTGCTGCAGCAGCAGTATACAGAAAGAGCGTAGTGGCTAAGACAGAAATGTGCCTGCAGCTGTGCCTGTCCTCGCCTTTGTGAAATGAATTTAGAGACTTCCAGTAGAGATCATAGCATGCTGCAGCCACAGACCCTGGCCTGAATGTTTGGATCGTTATCAGTACAGACATTCAGCTCTAATGGATTGAGGAAAAGACATTATTTGTACTTGCAAAGGGCTGCATGTGGAGTTAGAATGTCTAATCAGCCATCGCTGCTGGTTTCTGAAGGCAAAGCAGGTGATTTGGGTTTGGTTTCAGTACAAAGTGTTTGGTATGCCTGTATGTTTATATGTATGTTAATGACTTGTCTACTGTAACTGGCACTGTGAGACACCTCAGCAGAGGTGTCAAAAGTGGAGCTGCTGAGACATGTAAGGTAGAGGTTGAGTAGCAAATGATGCCAGCTGGTGAGAGAGAGGCAGAAGGAAAGAGGGAAAAAGAGGAAGACAAAGTTCTGAGCTACATAGAAGGGGAAAATGGAGATGAAAGATTCAATCCACTGCAAAACAGCAGCACTTGTCTCAGAGGTAGGCTTAAGAATAAGAGCAGTGGGAAGCTGTGAAGGAAGAGAAGAGATTCAGGATAGATCTGGTGGTGCTGAGGGCATCTGGGATGTAGAGGAGGCTAAGAATGAGATATTCGTATTCAGCAGAGATGGCGCAAATCAGACTGAAGCTGATCTTTGATAGAGATGTGAAATTCTTGGCAATGATGCTGCACATTCAGATGGGAGATGAAAAATACCAGGGAAGAAATGGGGTCGTGCTTGAACTTCTGCATCAATTCCTAACAGACAGCTATCCACAGTGGTGCTAAATTGTTGGCTGTCTTATCACTGAGGCCATGGAGCAGGTAGATACACAGGCTACAAACATCCCTTCTGTTTTAGGGAGGGTAGTGTAGTGAAACCAGTGCAGCCTGTGCTCTGTTGTACCAAAATGAAGAGTGCTGTCAGCCCAGCAGCTTTCTGGAAGAAAAGATGGCACCTTTGGCAAAAATCCTTGTGGGAGCTGTTAAATTTTCCATTGCTTTTGTATTATTAAACTTGTTTGAAGCTCTTCCAGGCTCTTTAGTTTGTGTGGAATTCCTCAAGCTACTGAGCAGAAATACCTGGAGTGATGCTGAGCCCCAGAGACAACATTTGTCACTAATTAGAAACGGGCTGCACATCTGCCTACAAAGTTTAACCAAAGCTCCTCCCAGACGTGCATTGCTGATCACATGCAGGCAAGTTTACGTACACCAATGCATTGGAGTTTGGAGCAGAGAATATGCATCAAAATAAGCATCCAGTTTCCGTGTTATTGCATAGGTATGAAAAAGTAGGTAAAAAGGTGTCACAGGAATGACAATGCACTGCAGATGCTGCACTACTAAAAGAGGAAGGACATGTTATTAATAGAAAAAGACTGGGTGAGGCTATACTGCTTTGGCACGCTTCCCTGTGATACCTTTGGATCTGAATCAAGCCCGTACTCAGATTTCCAGCCATGAAAATCATGGCTATTTAAAGGGGAGCAAATACTTTGGAGTATTAAAGACGCTTCAAATTTGTTGTGTGCTTATTGTAATGAAAAATGATGTTACTAGTTCAACTGGTTGAAGTTTTTATGTGGAACACTGATGTTCTGAAAAATGAGGCTCTGCAGAAACTGACTCAGGGTGTATGAAGGCAAATTATTATTTTTTGAAAAAAAATGATATTTTAAGTAAAAAGGATATATTTATTTTAAAAAAAGGTCATATTTGTGTGAAAAATATTGTCAGTTTTCCAGCCAGCACATGTTACAGCGCCTACAGTCTGTAAACTGGTGATTTATTTTGCCTAACTGAAGGTAAGGAGCATTTTTCTGTTCTTATTTCTGTTCTTGTTTCTGCAAAGTAAACTGGAAATCAGATTATGCTCCCTTCACTCAGCTTGCAAACAAACCTTTCTAGGGCTAGTTAGAGCTGCCAGATTCCTTTTGTATATGTGGTATATGCTCCAAAATATATATATACACGCACCATATATATATATGTACACCATATACACACGATATATGAGAGACATATATATGGTGCATGTCTCAGTGCAAAGAGTCTGGCCACCCTGGTCCTGTGTCTCCTTAGACTGGAAGGAGAGCAAGAGTTCAGGCTTGTCCACCAAGGGAGAGATTTCTCCGCATGTAGCCTCATAGGGCTTAACTTGCCTATATGGAATTTATTTGGTCACCTACATATATGTTCATAAATTGTACCCCTCTTTCGAGTCAGAAATCAAAATGGAGCCTTCCTTTTTTATAATGCATTCGTTAATTAACTCTACTCATATGCATGTAAACGGTTGTTTCTCAGTGTAACGCTGAAGCCTGTTACTCAAAGTTAACACAGACTATGTACAATTGAAAAAAAAAAAGACTTTTGGATATATCTTTTATTTGACAGTGGTTTAGAATATCATACAGTAAACAAGATTTCTGTAAAAGTTAATTTATCCATAGTGGTGCGTTTCATAAAAATAGTTGCTCACTTACAGCCTTTCTGTGACTATTAATACATGGAATTATATTTATAGAGATAGAGCTGTACAGGGTAAATTCACAGCTAACACTACACAGAAATATTATTTGGAATGGGGTTTAGATGATGTGCTGTCTTCACAGGTTATCGATTACAGCCGCATAAAGCAATTACTGCACAAGGAGTAGCTGTGAACTGTGCAAATTAGAGTTTATGCAAGCATAATCTCAACTGCTTTTCAGATTTTATTGTTTGCTTTCTTTATACATAAAAATAAGATACTGGGATGTGCATCTACACTACAGAAGCATTGTCCAAAATCAGATTCAATAAATTAATGGCAAATTATATTGGATTCTAGTTCAGGGGATAAAGATTTATTTTTTTCCTCCATTAAATAAGAGTTTTATAAACAGCTACATGGACTTGTGCTTTTTTAGAAATCATATTTTAAATGGATTTTCTTTCTAAAAGAAAAACTTGTTTGAAAGCTGCAAAATCCTTGACTTGAGGCTTTTCAAATAATTGGACAGGAAGAAACATGCCTATAAATTTCTCAGTCCAGTGCAATGTTTGAGACATACAGTAATGTGCTAATTTCTTGGAACAAAGCCAATCTCAGTCTAATTTTTCAGCAGAGCATGTGAGGAACTAGGATTGTTAGAGAACAGTAACTTTTAAATACAAATTTTTGACAGTACTTTCTTCATGACTTTTTTTTCTTATTTTTTAATTACCAATGTATTATTGCCCAGGATTTTGTTTTAATTTTGACAGACAAATAAGCATATGCACACTTACACAGACACGCACGCATCTCTTTGAAACAAGATAATGACTGTTTGACTGAATTCGGAGTTATTTCCTGTGAAGGCAGACTGGAATGTTTACCTGGCACTTAAGGCTTGAAATTCAAAACAGACAAGCAAGAAAGTTAAAAACAAAAGACAAAAAAAACCAAAACCCAAACCAAAACAAAAAAATGGATGTAGGGAAGAAATTATAACATGGAAACCATTTTGAAAATGGAAATATATTGAATTTACTGAATGAGGACACTGACAACTGTATTTCAGAAACCAGTCTAATTATTGTTAACGTGTGCCTGAAGGGCACCTGCTCTGCCAAACTGAGGGGATGGAAGATGAGAGTGTCCTAACTAAATGCAGATGGGTATGAAACATAGCACTGTTGATAAGTGAAGCTATCATCTTCTGCAGGAAGGAAAGGCCTTTCCTTAAGGAAACTGCAGCTTTTTCTCTGTAGCACTCTTCCTTTCATCGCAAGGGCCTTGCAGATGTCTGGGTTTTGAGCCTGACCAATTGGTTTGTCTGCTACTTCGCAGGATTTGGGGAACCTGTAATAAATCACTTTTGAGAGTAATTTGCAAATACAACGCCACCCTAACTCCTTTCCAATGTACAGAAACATGGTTTGTTCACAAAAATGGCAGTAGAAATGGTATCACAGAAACTAATCCACTGGATTCCCCACTCCTCCTGTAGCGCCCAGTGAACTATGCTACAGGGTGCCACGTGGACTATCCCAAAGTGTTAACAGTGGAGAGGTGTCATGGGTGTACAGTTCTGAACGATGCTTCAAAGAAACCCTTTAGCCCCTGTCTAGATATGTCGAGAACAATTTATTTACAACATTTTAGCTCCATGAAAAGATCCTCTCTCGGTTTCAGCTTGCTCTGTGCAGTTTTATTTAAGGCGATGTTCCAGTCTGTGATTGCTCTAACTTGTTCCAGTTTCTTGATATAAAGTTTGAATGAAATCCAAGTCCTTCATGCAGTGGGAAAAAAAATGCTAAAGCTACACTGCACTATCCTTCTCTGATGTACTGTCCTTCATATTGTTTTGGTTTCTTCCATAGCTGCCAAAGTCCCTAAAATGGAACTGGGACTTTAGGGTCGATTTTAAATCTCTGTGTTGACTATATGCTTTTGAACTTATTAGATACTGTGCACATTGTCATGGAATTACACACTAATGTTTTCATTCCTCAATGCTTTGTGTGTATGTGTGATAGTTAAAATAAATTAAAACAAACCAATGTGAGACAAAAACTAAGAAGAATGTTCTGCGTCAGTTTGAGACAGTTAGAGGGCAACAGTCCCTTGCTTATCTGCTCATGGCAGAAGTACCAGACTTCAGGACGCTAGGTAGCTTATCTGAGCCAGGGATTTTCCATGGCCCTGGGGAGACCGTTGCCTTTCGAACTGTGGTGTTGGTGCTGCGAGTGCTAATGGAGTGGAGATGTCCCTTCCTGGGGAACTCGCTGGGTTTCCCATCAGGGTCCCTCTGGCTGTGGTCCATATCACTTCCAGGCGAGCTGCAGCGGTTGCTACTGTATGTCTTGGTAGCACCCATATCAAGCTTGACATGGTCGGGTGCTGCAACTGGTTTCTTCTCACTGATATTTGCAGATTTGTGATCTTCTTTTTTGCTAAGAGATCCTCCTCTCTTGCTTTCCGGCTTCCTCAGCCTCCCAAACTGTTCATCACTGGTTCCAGCACACACGTGCTCTCTTGCGCCAGCCTCGATCATAATGCTGTGTCCCACCACTTTGCTTTCTGAGGTGGGCCTGCCACCATCAGTGGTCTTACTTTTGCCTTCTGAATATCCTTTCCAAGAAGCCTCTTCATGCTGTGACCTGTCTACTTTTTTAGGACTTGCTGACCTTTCTCTTTCGTCTCCTAACCTTTTCTTTTTGTGACCGTTCACTGAAAGCTCCTTTGGTTTCCTTATATCGTGTTCCCTCTTGACATCCCATGTTGGCTCTGGGCTTATCTGGTGAGAAGGGTCAGAGGGTGGGGCTATGTGTGATGAAGATAATGGTGAGATAATGTCATCGAGGGAAAGAGCTACTTCCGGCAGACCTGGGGAGGTGGCAGAGGGAGCACTCCAGGAGTTTGGTTCGTCTGTTGTAACAACAAAGAGAAGGGAGTTAAGGGCATATTCAGCAGCACAAAGTGCATATTGTATTCAGAGTAACATCAACACCCAAATCACATACCAGACTTAAACTCCTCTGCTTTAGGTGAGGTGAAACTCCCAGTAAATGGGGAGAAAACCAAAAATGATCTCCCTCCCACCTGCCCCAAAATGTTCAGGAGAAGCAAGAACCACAGGGCTCTTACTGCAAACCCTGGCCTTTGTTTCTTACAGATTCTGCTTTCCTCTGCCTACATTAAATTATGCTTAAAATAATACAGGCACGTGCTCATGAAATCAAATTGCCTCTTTTGTAGCCGTATAATGGATTTCTTAGCTGGGCAGTATCAGTGCTGTCTCTGAGGACAAATGAGAAGGACTTTTTGCCATCTATTAAACATGTCCCTACAAGCATATAATAATTGACAAGAATTTGTAGCTCAGATAAGGTCATCACTGAATTCTGTCTCATATTTTTTCTAAACAGATATAATATTGCAGTGTTTATGGCCCCACAACTCTTACAGGGTACTTACAAAGCTCTGCCTTTATATCATAGTGGCAGACGCTGAGTTTTTTGGCTGTGCATTTTGAATTTCTCCTGGTTACTTAGCCTCAACACAATATGGTTGGATTGTGCAGATTCTGTTTAATTTAGCTAAATAGACATCTCCTTTGCTGAATCATGATGATTTTCCTAATCCATTGGTACAAACCAGAATATTCTGAGATGCCTTTCTCTTGCATACACAATTCTCATTTCTTTTGATTAACGTCCCAGCAGACAGCAAATTCATCATGAATAATGACAGCACAACTTTTCTTACCATCTACATAGAGGTTAATCACTGAACTTTGCTAATGTGATTCCCTATTGAGTGCCATTGCCTGGCTCTGAACAGCATAAGCAATAACCTGTCACAGATGAAGGACTAGCTCAGGAATCCATGGAGACTAGGTGGGGCTCATGACAAGAGCTGCATATTCCACAGGGGAGAAAGTATACCCTTCAAGCTGAAAAACAAGCATGGACTTCTGTGGGTCAGGACTAGTACCCCTCAGTGATATCAACTGTCCTTTAAAAGATGCATTTTGTTTTCTCAGTGCTATGGCTCCTTTTGAATTATCATGAAGATACACATCATCCCAAAAACTGGAATGGGTTTTACTGCACAGCCTGGGATCTGCAGCTTGCTTGACTGAGACGGCACTTCTAAGTTAATAGCTTGATTGAGTGATTGCCGTCTTGCACACAAAAATAGGAGAGACAATAGTGAGGTGGGTGACGTAAAGGCGGGGAGCAGCACGGTTAGCTGGGGAGCTATTTATTTTTCCAGATGGTGTTTGTCATATGCTTTTGCATAATGAGCATATGTGTGGAGAGGATTAGCATTTGAGAGGGGTAGAAAGTACAAGTTCTGTGTAAGACAAATAAACTTTGAGCTGGGAATCTAAATGGGCTGAGGGTCTCAACTGAGTTTTTTAAAAAAACATCACACTTTCTTACCCTCCAGTTAAGGCTGAGTAATGTACCATCTGCTCCCTGCTTGGCACTCAAGCAAGCAAAGATAAAAGGAAGGCTCATGCAAGCAGAGCCATCAGCCCGTAGGAGCTCGCCTACAAAAAGCATTGACTTTGATGGGCTTGTTCTTTACTTCTGCTCTTCAGCACCACCCCTTTGGCACAAGACCGCAGGCTGTGCCTAATAGGGGAGGCACAGACTGACACCAGCTCTTTCAGATCTGAAATCCAGGGGACCTCATTTTAGTCAATATGTATATCAGGGACCATGCATTGGGTCCAAGTCACTTTGCCTGGTCCTCTAAAACTATCCCAGGACTCACCAAGCAGCATGAAGCAGCCCGTGCACTTCAGGGGGGTACCTGAGCTAGCACTAAACAACCAACCTTGGGTCTTAGGAAATGAAGCTTGTCCTTTTTATGGTATTGTAATGTCACCCGAGGGTCGAGGTGGCGCTGACCATTGGCCTGACCAACATATTTGGCTCAACTACAGTCTTATTTCTCAGTTGTCCACGAGATGGTATTTTTCACTGAATGGCAGTGAAGAGCAGAGGGCCATTACCAGATCTCGCGCAAGGCTCTGAGCGCATCTGAAGGTACAGAAACAGCTTGTTACTTTGGGAAGCATGAGCTGTACACCAGAAACCAGCAAGACACTTTCAGGTAACAAGATTGTCCCTGTGCAAAATGTGCCACTGTGCTCAGCTCAGCTGATTCTTGTCCAGCAAGACAAGCCACCATTCAAAATCAGGGTGGCAAACACCTCTTGCAGCTCCTCCAAGGCATGAAGGGCAATATTGTATCAGCTATTTGTGGGACACTCAGGGAGGAGACCTGGGTGCGAGCGGCCTGCTGTTTTAGCCCCTAGAAACAAGAGAACTGATTTATTAATGGACTGTCCTCCTGCACAATTTTAAGTTTTATTCCCTTTCTGTTTTCAGAGGCAAACCCACTGAATATTACAGTGAGAAAATGTAGTGGGTTAAAACCTATTTCAGCGAAAGTGAATCAACGTTGTGTGCAATGACATATAAATATAGTTAGTTATAAATTGGGACATGCGATACTAAATGCATTACTGGATTTCTTCCTCTACCCAGAAAACATGAAGAAAAAGATGACTTGGCCAACTAAGCATAAAGACTTGCAGCCACAGCACAAAGGGAAACCCAGATGGGCCACAGGGAGCGTTCTGTGTAAAATACAGTGCCTGGCCTTGCTGGGAAGGAGCCCATATGGGCTGTATATCCAGTGGCTGGGAGGAAAAGCTGCCATGAAATGAAGCTATCATTCATATTCTGTGACAGTACAGTACTTGCAAGTAGGAACTTGACAAAATGACTTTCTATAACGTTTAAGTATCATCAATCTGAGACAGCCAAAACCCAGCCTAACCTGCTTTTTCTTTCAAATGAAATAAAATTGTGCAGAACTTCATCTTCAACCTTGGTAGATGTTAATGTCAACAAGTCATTGTTGCAGTATGCCACTGGCTAGTGAAGAGAATACTGATGTGAGGGTACGGCAGCTGACTTTCCTCTAATGTTTGAACATTATGGGAAAATATAAAAATTACTAGAGTAGAGCAAAGTGCATTAATGTAAGTAATTTGTTGCTCAAAAGAAAAACCTTTTAAAGAGCTGTGTTCAAGCCATCAGGGTTCATTTGGCCTTGTTCAACCAGCACTAAAATGATTGCTTTTCCATGTCAAATATAAACAGGAGAAAAATGAAAGATTTTATTCTATAAAGCAACTAAAGTAATGACTTTTTTATGCCTATTGTGAGGATATAGCTGCATTTTGGAGACATTAATATTTTGGAATATTTTTTCCATCATTTTTAAGATTTATACAAAACCTATGTATTAATTGTGAATATAACCTACTTTTACCGTCTGTTAGCTCAAAAGGTTTTGCAAACATACTAAACCAGAGCAACAATTTTACTTCTTTTTCCCTTCACCTCTGGGAGGAACAGGAGACAGTATTCATATAATAGAGCATGAACTACTAATGCCTAAACAACTTCCAAGCAGAAGTGAAGGATATCACATTCAGTTGAAACTGCTGGAAAGATTTAGGGGCAATGTAGTTCTAAATTTGTTTCTGACTTTGTCACTATGGATATCATCTTTCCTGTGGGAGAAATTGCTTTTTAAAGGTATACATCTCACTGAAGGCTAATAGATGCCTTCCTCCCCTCTTTGAAGGGAGAAAGTCTCCCTTGACCTACTAATTTAGACAAGATAAATGAGCTGGAAGCAGCACTATAATCTGTCACTGTGATGGCATTTGATTTGGTGTAGTTTAGTAGGTGTTTTCTGGGTGGTTTTAGCTTCCACAAGCTACTATCACGCAGGTTGGTGGCACTTCTCCATGGTACATGTAAGAATGACTCGCCTATGACCTGCTTCTCATAACTCCCAGGCAAGGAGTAAATTGCTAACTGAATAAGAGACACCACACACACGAGATCTTGAGTGTGTAGGAGGATAAGTGGGAGATGAACACAGCCATTCTGGAGGTACAGTAACAATGGGAAAACATCAGTAACAATGGGAAAACATCAGGAACAGAACTTTTCTGTCTAAAGGGTTTTTTTTGTTGGAGGTAGAACTGCCAATATACATGAATTGTCTTCTTTCCTATGTAAGCTTACACATGTTCAATGGAGTGGAAATGAAGGTACTGCTCTCACATGTCTACTAGCTCCTCTCTTAACTAAAGCCTAGTGTTCTACTTGCATCCAGTGCTGCTGACGGCTTATGTCTGAACCACCAGCAAAAGAAACCTGGCTTCACTGTTAATGGACAGGAGAGGTTTGTCTGCCCCAGTTTCTGAGCATTGCCTAGGTACTAAGTCAGAAGAAAGAGCTCAGCCTAGTGATATGCTGCTTTAATTTCCTGCAATACTCGTTTTCTTTACAGGTTGCCCTTCTAAGATTCTGTCTAGTCTTGCTGTGCTTATCCTCTCTGCCCAGATCTTAGGCCACGGGAGGTTAGACCTCGAATTTGTGACTAGGTTGTCCTTTTGTATCAAAATATTTTAAATAATTGCTTGGTAGTTTATCAAGAATGTGGGATTTTTCATCAGATAAAATTAACCATAAACAACTACTTTATTGAATAGTTAATATTATCTTAAGAGTAAAAATGGCATAACATTTTATCACTTAAATAAAATAAAATCTCAACGCCTTTTTAATTTCCAAATTATGTGAATAATGAACAATATATTCAAGCTTTGAATGTTTTCAGTAGTCTGAAACTTTTCCTGAAATGTCTTTTGTATCTTCCTAGAATTATTTTCCTGGGCAATCAAAGAGTTTTTGATTGAATAAAAAACGTTGCTCTATTTTCTTTTTTCCTACTTTTTGTCTGAAATTATGTATTGCCAGAAGGTGGCAAACAGTTCTTACAGATGCTCCTACTAATGAAAATGGGACAAATTGTCCCCGGGTGAGTATTCACTAATGTTGGCAGTGTTACACCAGAAATGCATTTGGCTCTTTCTCATTACAGCTTGACATGTCTGTGATGTTCCTGATTGCATTGGTCTCCTGCAGCTTGTCTTTAATGGTCTCTAAGAAGTGAGATTTCGGAATATTTAAAGAATCTTTACTCTCCTATCCTGAAGCTTCCACAACCCAGACATACAGCACCCTTTGTCCTGAAATACATGATTTGCTGAGGTTTTGATGGTTAGAAAAGCTCTTAGTACCTTCTGTCCAGCTGTCAGCCTCATGCAGATATGACATGATATCGTCACCCTTTCCCCCAGCCTCTCCTGGAAAGTGGGTGGCAAGGGGCTCTTCCCCCATTTTACAGGCTGCCTATACTTCTGGCTTGGACTTCTTGTTAATTTGCAGTAGTGCTATGGAAGTTTTCTCACAAATTGCACTTTGCTTAAAATTACACTTTGCTTGCCTCCCCTTCCACTGCTCTTATCCACGTTCAGATCCCTCAGCACCAATAGATCTGGAAACAAACATTAGTGGATTTAGGCGCCTTCTGCTGCAGTCTAGCCCTTTGTTTCATCAGTCATCATGGGCACATCCAAGTGGGATAACCTTTTCATCATTAGCACCGCCCTTAGCCTTTTTTTAAGCTATGATGGGAATGTGCTATGGGTGCAAAATGTGATTCCATGCACAGAAATGAGATACATGTCGCATACATTTACAAAAATAAATCCAAGTTATACTCAAGTTATCTTAGCACATGAATTACTTTTGCCTTTCCTAAACATGTGTCTAAGTGATCTGTTTGGTACTGTGAAGTCCCATTTGCGAGGCAATGAAAACCTAATCTCTTGCTATCTAAGTGTAACCACATTCATTATACTGCTTGCTCGTTTGTACTCAGTCTGTTTATAGTAGCTTGTCAATGTAACTTTGCTTAAAGGTGGAAATTTTCTGCTTTCTAGGAATTGGGTTTTTTGGCTTTGCACATTTGTTTTTGCAAAAGTTGAGGATGATTTGGTGAGATCAATAGGAGTGAGCTAACAAAGTCATAAAAGGCTACAGGAAAACAAACGCTCATCTGAGTCTCTGCAGCTTTTTACTTCTGCATTTTGTGTTTAGCATTTTCAGAAAAGTAGAGTGATTCATCAGGAAAGACTGATGTTTAGAGTATGAAGCAACACCAGGCATAGTTGCTCTGTCATTTGGACTTTTTTTTGTCACTGGTCTAATATCAGAAGAGGCGGGCACTACTACTACTGGGAGCTATCAGTGGCAAGAAATTAAGAGATGTGACTGGAAATATAGGGTGAGGAATACTTTAATCTCCTTTGTAAGCTTCAAATATTTAATTTTACATCCGGAAAATTCAGAAAATTCAGTCATTGACCTATTCCAGCACTGGGAAGCACAGCTCTACTTCCTCCTTTATTCAGTTCCCAGCGCCATTGATGCTCTGATGCCCTACTTCGTTTCATGTTACTAATCATTACTGATGAGCAGCAATTTAGCTCCTTTGGGTTCATTATAGCCATCTTCCATTATACACTTTACCTAGACATTAAATGGAAGATTCTCCAAATACTTTTACAGCAGAGATAGTGTTTATAAAGCCCTTTCAAGGGCTGTCTGATTAGAGTTTGAATGGTTGAATTTCAGGTAAAATTCACTTTCATCACCATTTCTGTATTCGGCATAGAGGTTTGTTAGAAAAAGTGCTTTCATGTTCAGAGATCTAATTTGAGAATTATTGAAACACACTTTAGAGAGAGCAGACTGTCAGTTATGCTTGGAAGACCAAATGTGCAGAAGCTCAGGAGATGATATTGCTTGGTTTTGGAGCTATGGGAACAGAGAGAATGGGAATATTTAAACTTGAGGCAGAGAGGGCAAAACTGTATATTGTAAGAAAAAAAAAAAAGAAACCCTTTAGAAAAATACTGAATGTTTTCTTGAAACAAGAAAGTCACACACATCGATTTGGGTTGGCTTTAATCTGTAGAAAACCCTGTGCATGAAAGCACTTTTCAATTTTTTATGTAACGTATTCTTTAAAGATGGTTAACAAAGAAACATGGGAAGTGATTGATCTGACTTGGAGAGCTCCTATTCTTTTTCTGCACTGTTTCTGATCCTACACTATATGCAGTGCACGTTCAGTAAATCCCCTTCCCTGAGTTAATTCTTTAATTATGGCACCGCTTCACCAGTATTTTACTGTCCAAATCATTCAAGACAATAATTTAATTACCCCACAGAGTCTGAGAGAGAAGTGTCTCAGAAGATCTCTACAAATAGATGTCTGCTTTTCTGTTGAATGTGTACACAACCGGTGTTGGGGAGCATCTTCTGGGAAGCCCTTTTGGAGGCTGTGGATCAAAGCTGAGCAGCTGGACACAGAGATCTACACCCAGTGCCCCACATCAGGTTGTTTTTAGCAGGCATGAATCACTGCAAGTAAGTGATCCAAGAACTCTCAGACTAATACAGGAGCTATCTAATGAATTCAGAAGCACTCAGAGTTTCTGCCCTGGAGAACAGGTGGACTGGATTGTCTCCAGTACTTGGATGATCTTGGGGGCTGCTTTAGCCCTCTCCTGGTTACCTTGCATTGTTCACCACTTAAATATAAATCACATCTGTAAGAAATTCACTGTGATTTTGTAATAATGCCTAAGCTCTGCATCATTTAGCTCTCTCCAACAACGTAAGTCACCTCTAAATACAGGACTGAGGTAATTTTAACATGGCCCTTACAACGCCAAGAATAAAAAAGGGCGATTTTTCTATGCAGAAAAAACCCCCTACCTAAAGTGTAGAATGGGAGAGGGAAAGATAATCAAGAGCCACACATACAAAGAGATTGTATTTCAGACCTGAAACAGGTAACTTAGTAAATCAGTTTGCTAATTTACTGCAATAAGTCTTCTGGCTGTGAATCTTAAGGCCAGATAATTATGAGTATAGTTTATCACTCATTCCAAGACCCATTTCAGCTCGTTCAATAGATATGGATCTAGTAAACAGTCCTGTCCATTAAATATTTAAACCAATGATCGTGATCACTAATCTGAGTGAACTTGGTAAATTTGATTTTTCCTCGAATCAAGATAATGTATCTGCATAACTGCTATAGGATTACTCACTAATACTGTGAACAGCTGAAATGAAAAGCTGCAGCCTGTACAGTGCTTTAATCCTCACTGCAAGGTCCTCACTGTTTTGTCAGCATCAAGTCTACAGACAGCCTAAGCGTCAATCTTGAGTGATGTTGCTCTAACTATGCATTATCATTCACCAGGTCCTTCAGGTGGTTTGGTACCATTTCTGAAGTGCTGAGCATCTCACATATCTATCAGATCAGAGCTACTCAGGCAGAGGAACCTCATCCCTTCAGTAAAGAAGGTCTTATTTTTTCTGAATGGTCAGGCAGCAGAGTAGGAGCCACCGAAACCTCAGCAGGTCTTTTCCAGAGCCATGCTGGAGCTGAAAAATCCACACTGCAAGTTACTGTATAATTAAAATAGATAATGACTTTAAAATTAGTTTTTATTAATAGAATTAAGCTACATTAAGTCATAAAAAGTGTTCATAAATATGTTAATAGAATGTGTGTTATTAATGAAAAACATTCTGCAGAGACTGAATAATTTAAGAGTTGGATATTACACACTTAATTAAACTTAAGTATTAAAATTATTAATTATCACAGCTAAAATGGGTGTTAACAGTAGGTATCACACCATGTCTGGTCAATAAATAGCTGTCATTATTAAAGGTATGTAGATAATATAAAAAAAATATTTAATAAGTGAGGAATTTGGAGCATTTTGACTGTGTATGAAATGCTCCTAGAAAGGCACTAAGCGTTGGCAGTTCTCACTTAAGATCTCAGCAGGATCTTAAGCAAAACATGTAACTTGATTTGAATGCATCCTTATTTACAAAGCTCATGAATAAGTATTCCTGCTTTGCTTAGGGTAAAAGCTGCAGAATTAGTTTAGTCTCTCTTTAGCAAACTTTTCACACTGGTGGCTGCTGTGCACTGAAGATGCAGAGCTGACCCTGGGACCATGCCTGCTGTCAGGGCTGTTGTGCTATCTGGTATCTTTTGTATGCTGAGACAATTTTCTCTGAAAACTGTATAATGAGCTGTATGTGCACAAATAAATGAATGTCACATTGTAAAATTCATCTTCTACTAAGTAATTGCAAACTATATGTCATTAGGAAACCCAGATGTTTAAAATTCTGGGTTGCATATGTGTTGCTGTAGCTTAAGAAAACACAACATAAAACATAGCAAACAAGAAAACATGTATGGTCATGTTCTTTAAGCATCAATTGGAAAGTTACCTCATGTTGTCAAAGTAAAAAAAATGCATTTCATTTTCTTAATCATTTTTCTTTTCCCAAGCAAGGAGTAAAAAGCTATAAGAAATCTGTCAGAGGCTGTGAGTTCTGCTAACCTCTCCCTTTGGACAGGTCACAAAGCATCAGCCAGATACTGCATCACTGGATGGCAGAGCAAGAAGGGCAGAGGCAGGACCAACTGCAAGTCCCGCTATAGACCAAATTTGCTTTCTCCTCTCTAGTAGTTGCAATAACAGGTTTTTATGTCACACTATGTGATTGTTTAGAGTAGTCAAATTTCTAATGCCAATGATGAGAGTCATCAGAGGCCTATACTAGCTTAATGTAGTCTTGGGCATCATAATATTAGGCCTCTGGCAAACCTCTTCTGATACAGCTTGATTGCCTCTTGTTGTACTTTTGTATCACTTTTTGTACTTTCATGGCTGTGCTTTTGTCCCTAAAAGAGCTTATAGGTGTTTATGAATTCTTTTGAGCAAGCTAAAAAGCTGGACTTTTTCACCTGGATAATCACAGATCAGTTAAAAGTTCATGTGAATGAGTTTAAAGCCATTGTATCCCAAGTTAAGCTGATATTCCTCGAGATGGAATCTTTGTCAGGAGGTATGAAGAGAAAATGTTCATGTTCATGTTCATGTCAGCATGTCGTGGTTTAAGCCCCCTTGGCAACTCAGCCATGCAGATGCTTGCTCACTCCCCCCACTTCATCCTCCCCACTCCTGGAAGGATGGGGAGGAGAATTGAAAGAATGTAACTCCCATGGGTTGAGATGAGAACAGTCCAGTAACTAAGGTATAACACAAACCACTGCTGCTGCCA
>WYDI02010773.1:0-20554 GCA_009867235.2 Psittacus erithacus | reverse complement strand
CCTTAGTTACTGGACTGTTCTTATCTCAGCCTGTGGGAGTTACATTCTTTTGATTCTCCTCCCCATCCCTCTGGGAGAAGCGGGAGGAAGGGGGGGGAGTGAGTGAGCGGCTGCATGGTTCTGGCTTGCCAGCTGGGCTTAAACCACGGCAATATCTTAAGTGCTGTATGATTTATTTTCATTTATGTGTCTTCCTCTATTGTTAATTAAGCTAAAAATAACACCTCAGGTTTACAATAGCTTGGCTGTTTTAATATCAGTCTTTTCTTCCTCTCTGTCCCTAATCAGAACAACTGGATGCCTTAAGGAAAAATAGAGAATCTCAGCTTTTGCAGGACTGATTTTTATTTGGGAATTGCCAGAGCACATAATACTGCCTGTGCTGTTATAAAAATCCATGCAGAAGGAGGCAGATCTTGGCTCCAGGGAAGGCCGACCTATTTAATAGAAAGATTGGCTAGCCCAAGGAAGCCATTTTTTAAGCAGATTGAGGTTGCTGTGATCTACAGGGATATATGTGTTAGAGCTAATAAGTTATCGCCTTACCCATGACGCTTTCCTCCTGATTGTTTTGTTTTAATTCCAGCCAAAGCCATGAAAAGTCCCTCAACAGTGTCTGTTGCTGACCTGCTGGGTTTATGGCCGCAGGTAGCCAAACACTTCAAGCTACTCATTTCAAAATATGTCACTGACATCTTGGATGTGAGGAGAAAACTTGAAAGTTGTGAAGCTTGAGAGATGAAAGGAGAGTGGCAAAGATGAAACGCTAGTTAGAATTGTGGGGATTTTTTTCTCCACTCAGAGTAAGTGAGTAATTGCAACCCAGCCAAATCTATGCAATGAAAATAATTTGTCTCTACAGCAGACAGCTGCTATCTTCATGCTCCTATGGTGGTACCATTTGTGTTGCACATGTCCACTCATTGCATTCTTGGGCTCCATTAAATTTGCCTTGAATATCACTGAATATTCAGTTCCTCCCTGCTACCTGATCTGGCCTGTATTTTATTTCTTGCCTTTTAAATTGGCAGGAACTTTGAGTGCTCTAAACAAAACCAGGAATGCGGCCACCTGGTAGTGAAACAAATAATGGCTCATAAAAGTCATCCCATCAGGCAACCCTTTGAAATTATGTACATTATTTCTGCTTCCTCATTGAGAGATACAGCGTTATTGTGATGGGTCCTAAATTATTTCATTAAGTTTTCTTCAATCACTGTTCAATCTTAAAAAAAGCTAATTACCAATTCCTCATTCTGTCAATTAGTGCAAACCCACATAAATTACATGAAAGAGCTGCTCAGGTCATGACTATTTTTTCAAAGAGACCTATTATGTAAAACTACTCTAAAAAAAAGAGCTGTGCTCAAGTCAGCGATATGGCTTTTTTCCATCAAGTGTATTAAGATTAAAAAGAACTCATGTTTAAGAACAGAAAAAGGCCTATGTAGTTTCTTTACTGGAGTGCCAGGCAATGTATTGGTCATATGACAGTGTTATGTGAACCGCAGAAAACATGTTGAATACTGTGGTGCTGTACCTAGACTGTCACTGGAAAAGACGGGGCTTTTGTTTGCTTTGCTTTCTTGTTAAGATGGAGTTCATACTTGAATAAAATAGCACATGAGGGATTGTGCCATTTCTAAGCAAGGAAATCTTTAAGTATATGTGGCTACATGGAACTCTGGATAATAAAATGGAGAATCTGCCTCTTTATTTTGATATGGGATTCCTCTTCCCCTGGGCTTGTCCAGACTGCATGTGTTTTGCTGTTCTAGCAAAAGAAGGATGGAATATTCTCTGGTATAGTGCTTAACAGCAGATGCTGCGCTTTTGAGTCAGTGTTGGTTCAGCCATTAACTTCACCATGGATTAAATTTAACACAATATTGATAATGGTAAAAATAAAGTGGTTAAGAAAAGTCAGTGCTTAACTGCAGTCAACAATCCATCAAAGGATTTCAGCTTGTCACTTTTCTTGTCTATTGTAGCCATTTACAGTCTATTAGCACATAACATCTCTTTAAAAACTGTACCCCGTATGGTTGGGGGAAAAAGGTGCTGCGTGTATGGGTTTGCCTAGGAATCTGTCTTCTTATCTAAAGATCATAAAAAAAAGGGGTATTAGATAACATAGTAATAAAACCTAATATGTGATCTTTAGTTTTTCCCTTTCCTGTAGGGTTATTTTTTATATATATAAAATTCCCAATTTTGACATATTTAATTCAAAGAAAATAAGCATCAGAGTTCTGTGTAGGGTATCTAGGGGTTATTCAGCAGACTCAGAAACAGCTAGGATCACCTGAATGTACCTCTCACAAGTAGTTCAGCTGTGTCCTATTAGAAGCTTTAGGGGGTTTGCTCTTGTTAATTATTCATTTAAATGCTACTGAATCATCACAATAATTCTGCTTGTTATGGCTGTCTTAGTTTAGTCCCCCTAACCTTTCTGAATGGAACCAATGTTATTTCAGCCTCCTATTCAACGATGTTTAAAAGCCACCTTGGTCTTTGTAGGCTTTTCATCATTGCAGTACCAATACCTAGAATGTCTGTCCTGTAATACATGCAATATTATGCCAGTGATCTGGTATTAAGAGCTTTGTTAATAGTTTGTGTATAAGCTTTACACTTCACAATTTAAATTTCTATGGATTTCAGCTTTTCTATTATTTTGAATTTTCTTTAGGAAATAAAGTGTGCTTTCAGAAGAGGCAAAATTCATATAGAGGTGCTGATGCCTCTGTGACTGAATGAGTATTTCTGAGGGGAGAAAAAAGTAGGCTAAGTTAAATACATGCCTGCTGGTAATATAGATTCACCTGCTTTTCTTATAAAGCAGACCAGTAGCTAATTTACATTTATTACTGCCGTATAGATTCAAAGTTCCTTTTATTTGATCCCATAAAGTCTTTCCAGTGTTTTGGGATGGATCTATAACTGCGGACAACTTTCAGGACTCCCACTGAATTAGTGGAATCATGATTGTTTCTGTTGGATATGGACCTGTGCTGTATGTAGAATTGTATATGTTCATCTCCAAGGTGACTGCATGCTTTGTACTAGACCATGGCATCTTCTCAATCAGTCAGTCATTAAAATTTATGTAACACCTCAAAAAATATTACAAATGGCAGCAAATTAAAGCAAAGCTAACTCAACCAACCTTCTATAATTTGAATTGTGTCAGGGAGCCCTGAGTCTATTCCTGAGAGGCGTGGTACAGAACTATGAAAATATTTCTTATTTTGCTCTCAATTCATTTATGCCTTTTGGATGAATGAAAAACCACAAATAAGTGAAGAACCTTGATTAAGGAAATGGGAAAGACTGCTCTTGTAAGAATGGTGTGTTCCCAGGCTGAAAAATGGGAGTTCATGTCACTTGGACTATGTAGGATTCCATGTTTACCCCTTTTTCAAGTCAATAGAAGTCTTGGGTCTGATTTTACTGTCCATTGTCAAACATAAATTTTCATCTTCTATGCCTGTCTCCTGTGTAAAATATGAAAAAATAAAGGGAATATAATAGGGATTAGGTAGAGAGTTTAAAAGTGATGTAAGGTACAGTTACAAATATATGCATCTAAAATAGTTTGTTTGGCACTTGCATGTACCATCAGAGTATATAGTTGCCAAGTATGCAACTGTACTAAACTTTAAATTTTGGATCTGTCTATCTGTAGTGTTTCAATGAAAACAATATAGCTGCAGTGATGTAAACTTAGGCTGCATGAAGTAAAACTGAGAAATAAAGCCCACTATAACATCATGTTTTTGCAAGGACATGTAGTGACAGGACAAGGGGGAATGGATTTAAATGGAAAGAGGGTAGATTTCAATTAGATATTAGGAAAAAGTAATTCCCTATGAGGGTGGTGAGGCACTGGAACAGGTTGCCAGAGAGGCTGTGGCTGCCCCATCCCTGGCAATGTTCAAGGCCAGGTTGGACAGGACTTGGAGCAACCTGGTCTAGTGGAAGGTGTCCCTGCCTGTGGCAGGGGGGTGGAACTGGATGAGCTTTAAGGTCCCTTCCGACCGGAACCATTCTATGAACATGAAGGTGTTATTACATAATCATAAATTCAGAATTTATGTTAAGTAAAGGAAACCAACTGTTTATATTATGGCTCACCAGCTTTAGGTAAATTATATATCAAATATTGGTCCTCTGTATCATTGCTAAAAATAACTTCTTGTTCCCCTAATGATAACCACCACTATTTGGGAGTACTACTGCATTAAACCAAAATAGCTTCTGCTAATCAACTGCATTGAACATGCACAACTTAGAAGGCTAATTAAAGTTACTATGAAATTTAGAAAAGGATTTTTATATCAGGAAAGGACTATGATGATGAACTACCACTATCTCAAGTTCCCCTTTCCATATAGCAAAAGTCCTGAATAAGCCTAAACTTTTTCTCCATCCTTCTGGATCAACTGAACTGCATGAAAGTGTGTGTACAAAGGAGCTTACCTTTTATACTGCTGAAGAGTCAACCTAGGTATGCTGCTAAATTATTTTGTCTCAGGGTTCAGGTCAGCGTAATTAACACCATGTGAAAAGCTGGGCGACTTGTTGCAGGTACATGTTGGAGGTTTCAAATCAGGTGTCTGAAAACACTGCTATGAAATTGTGTGCTTTTCTCATTTTATATGAAGCATATGAGATGTAACGTTCGTAGCTAATTTTGTGCTACTTTTGCCTACGTATATGCATTGCCTAGTCAGCTTATAAGGTTCTGTTCTAAGCTGCTCAAAAAGAAACCACATGGCTATACCAAGTGGTTATCTTGCAGCATATGTTTCTGATTTAACAACCACAAACAAAAAAATACCTTCATGGAACTTCCAAAACATGTTATTTCAAAAACAGTTATTCAGCTTTTACGTAATTGTGAAGTATTAAGGATTTTACAGTTCTAATAAATAAAACATAAGTATATTAAAAGCACATTAAACAGTTCTTTTCTTAAAAATTCAAAATGTTACTTCGTTGTCTGGTCTCCTCCTGAGTCTGTGTTAAGGAAAATAAAGGCATTGTTTAACTGTTTTTACTGCAGCATACTTTAAAGGAATGGCTTTGCCATATTTGTATGTGACACATTAAGAAAATCCTCTTTCTTACTTCCATGGACACTTAGTATGAATTAGAAAGGAGAGTTTTGTTTGGTTTTGGTAATAATTGATTATTTTAATCAAGGAGGAGAGGATATTAGCCCAGAGTTCTAACTCTGTCTAAATCTGTTACAAAATCACAGATGTATTTCTTGTTTTCAAAACACAGATTTTTCTAATGCTGTGTTTTGTAGCGTTGGTATAGGTTGAAAATGCAGCTTTAAAGTACATGCAAGATGTAAGTATGTGTTCAGATACAGGCTCTGCTGTTCGCTTTCTGTTCCACTTCCAGCATTCATATCCTTCCTGTTTCTAAACCTTTCTGCCATATGTCTCCTCATTTGTAGTCCTTGACTTGCCTTTTCCCATGGATATTCTAGGTGCCCACACAGGAGGGAAAACTGCTCTGAGCTCCTGCCAGCAGAGGCGGGGAAGGGGACTGGCTAATAAGCTTGTGATCATGACCAAGGTTGCAATACATTTCATGCATTGTGTAGGGTTTGACAGTGCTGAAATACATTGGAATGCTCTAAGCAAACAGGACAGAACTTAAAGCATGAATTGGGTGAAATGAGCTCTGTAGGAATCCCTCAAGGCCCTTTAACTGGCTTAAACAAATAAACCACACTAAACATAATGTCAAGAGGCACTGTTAAAGTAGAATTTGTTTATTCTTTTTCATTAGTCTGTTTTATGGAGTTCTTGGAAGAAATACCCTGGTGCCATCACCCCGTGGAGGTTTTAAAAAATCAAGTTAACTGTAATTCCAGCAGAAGCGTGTCTGGCATGATGTCAGAAATGTGAATATATCCTTGACCTTATTTGTATTTGCTTCCTTAATAACCAAGAATAAAACTGATACACAAGAAGGTACTTGTCATAGTCATGAGCAATGCAAGGGTGAAAAAAAGGTGTCTATGGGGGGGTGGGACCATGGCAGTCAGGTCAGAATAATGGGATGTTCCATTAAGGGTTTAAAGTGAAAGATGGGAAGAATTCAAAACTTCATAAAAATGATGAATGTGAGATATATGGCTTTAAGGTAATCTTTATAAGTATACTATTTATGTCTTTGTAATCATTGCAAGGGTTTCTTCCTAACTGGTTGAGCTGAGTATGTTGTAGAAACAATTTGCCCGAGCCAATGAGGTAGGTAGTATGACAATCACCTTTTCTTTAAGTCAGTGTTTAGTTAAGATGTTGCATTTGTGACGAAACCCCTGTATTTTTCGGAGGGAAATTAATGAACTGCTTCTAAACTGCATGGTCTTAATCACTTTTCTGCTATGATTTCTGGAAGTTAATTTTAAAATGAGTCAAGATTCTGTGTTTCAATAAACTTCTAATAAATGCAATGTAGTAATATACTTTGCTTGGGGAATAATCAGGGAAAGCAGATAAAACAAAACAGGAACATTTCTCTGTTGCACTTTAAAAACTTAAATAAAATCCATGGGAGGCAGACTACATAACTTGAAGCAATATATTTAATATGTGAGTAAAGGAGAACATTTTTAAAATCCAAATGTTTAAACTAAACTTATAAACAGCTAACCGGCATAACCATACGTGTATACAAGTTCACTGTGAAACTAACCCCACTTCTGCAGCAGCGGTCACATGAAGTGCAAGGAATTTCCCACCTTTTGAACACATCTGTTCTAAGTCTCAAAACTGAAGGCTAAAAGTAAGTAGTAGTTGTATTACATAGTTCTGCAATTAAACATTAGAAACTAAAAAATGCGGGAGGAATCTACTGTGTTGACAGAGAAGGTAAATGTATTGATGAATGCTGATGAATAGGTTATAACAAAAACATGCAGAAAAGTCCTGAACACACTGTGTTGCATTAGTGGAATACTCTTATGCTTTAGTTAGCTCTTATCTTTTGTGGCAAGTGTTACAGAAGTTTAATATCTAAATGAAAGCTTGGTAATTAAGAATGGGGCCAAGCTGAGGCAAATAATCACTTATTCTCATACATTGAGCTTAGCAATATGAGATAACAATGGTTGTCTCATAACTGGATGATAATCCCTCTTGGTTGGGAGTCTCTTCTCTGAGTTGCTTCTCCTATTTAGCAGCCTCTGCTACTTACTGTGTTACATGTTGAGAAGAGGGGAAGTAAACCAGCTTCTCTTGTTTCAGCATTACCTGCTTGTGACACTTAGTTTTTTCTTTTATGGAGTCTGCTGCACTGGCAAAGCTGGAAATTGAGATACTGCCCTTGGTATTGGGGAGGTGATGGAGAAGTTTTCTGTAATTATTCCAGGATGCCTCTGTAGCAGAGTTTATTCTCTGTTCCATGCCTTGTCTGGCATGGGCATGCTTCAGTTCTTCAGGCAGAGGCAAAGTGGTGTCCTAGTGATAATGACATTCTAAATTGGGGTGAAAAGCCAGCAAGTCTAACGTGAGTTAACAATTAAACAAAAACCCGAATGCCAACAAAACTTTTTTTAGACTTCAGGATACTGCCAGGCTTTCATTTTAGTATCTCCAGGATAGTCTTGTTTGAGCAGTGCCCTTCTCATTGAATCTATCTGCTTTACTGTGCTGTAGGACCCTGCAATTTCGTTGCACAATTGAGCAGACTTTTAAACAAGGTCTAGAAACAAACTTTTCTGGCTAAAACCAGAGTGCTGAGACAAACTCTTGTAATTTGGAATAAAAGCAGTACAAACCACAGAAATTCAAAATTGCAACTAAAAGTAAAGGTAGATTAGCTGGTGCAGATTCTAGGTGTCAGCAGAGTTGCATGTATGTTCAACTTGTTGCAGTGCTCTTAGGCCATACCTGGGGGATGACCTGTGGAGGCTGTTCAAAGCAAACCACATAATTCTGCAACTTTGCTCTTTAAAGCAAAACAATTATCCATTATTCCAATCACTTCCATGTATTTTTGAATAACTGACTACTTCTCATCTATTAGAAACACACGGGAAAGACAGATGACTGTCTCTTTAACTGCTTACTGACAGAATGAAGATATTTACAGGAGACTTAATATTGCATTAGAGTTGGAAATGAAGTAGTTAGACTTTAGTAGTTTCTCTTGAAATGGGATTTTAATTGGGAAGCAAAGGAAGCTCAGTATGTAAAAGATCTGTACCTCCATTTTTGTGGAAAATCTTTTCGTTACAAGTATCATTGTGACGCTTTGTAGACATTTCATTGTTCTAACTGAAATTTCAATTTGCTGTTGTCTCTATTCTGAAAGGTTTTGTTTTGTAATGTATCCCAAAGGGAGGGAGCTGCCCATGTGTTTGACATATCTGTCTGCAGTAAAAACAAAGTGTCAAAAACCTCATCTGGCAAAACAAAGTGGAGGCAGATTTAGGATGATCTTAAATTTGTGAAACTGTACTTCTGAGAAGGACCCAACTGTAGACTAACTCTTAAAACTGCAAATACGAGCTGCCTTAGAGGAGCAAGCATATGGATTTCTCTTGACTGCAAAAAATTCAGCATTGCTCTGGCACTTCAATTGTCTCAGAGATTTTCAGGAAGCTATTTGTGATCACTGGGTAATGGCAGCCCAGACCTATTTGTCAGTGTGACTAGCAGTGTCCACCACTAGAGACTTCTTAGTTGTATTTCAGTTGTAAATCACAGAAGCAAGAAGGCATATTTGAAATTCCACATGGAGAGTGAATGAAGGACTTTCTACATATTTTATTTGTATACTATACTAGGCTAATTTTATGTAATATCCAAATACAACTGCATACAAGAAAGGTTGGAGACATTTTCCTTCACGGCTTGCAAAAGTATGTTCATAAACCTACTGAGGAAAATGTGGGATTGAGCTTTCTCACTCTGAATTGAGACACTGGGGAAAAAAATCCTGTATTTTGCAGCCAGTGAAATGAAACTCCCAGAAGGTTGCACTATTACTTACTGACCTGAAAAATCTGATTGGGGGAAGTAATATTACAGTACCTGTAGTATATATATACTTGAACAGAAAGCTTTTAGTAGATCCAACATTAAGTCTCAAAGGAGTAAGGACTGCTTTGATTATATCACACAGCTGATTTGTCTGCTTTGTAAAACTTGAGGGTCTATCAGACATAGAGACATTGCTGGTCTTGTTCTATATGTTTATTTTTAAAATCATCTTGCCCTCTATACAAAACTCTTCAGTATTTTGGCATTGAATTTGGCTTTGAATAAGTTTTGCTATGTGAATGATTTGTTTGTTTTTTTATTAAATTGTCCTGCGTTCAGCAGTAGCAGTCATTTTTCTCCTTCTTAGTAGCTGCTGCAGTGCTGTATTTTTGACTTTAGCCTGAGAACAGTGCTGATAACACACAGATGATTTTGGTTGTTGGTAAGTAAAGTTTACTCCGACCAAGGCCTTTTCAGTCAGGCTCTGTCAGGGAGGAGGGTCATGGGAAGCCGGGAGGAAGCAGAGACACCTGACCCAAACTGACCAAAGGGATATTCCATACCACAACACGTCACGCCCAGTATATAAACTGGGGGGCAGTTACCCTGAAGGGCTAGATTGCTGCTCAGGTCGGGCTGGGTATCAGTTGGTGGTTGCTGAACAATTGTATTCTCTTCCCTTGTTATTTCCCTTATCATTATTATCATTGGTAGTAGCAACAGTGTTTTTGTGTTATACCTTAGTTACTGGACTGTTCTTATCTCAACCCGTGGGAGTTACATTCTTTCGATTCTCCTCCCCATCCCTCTTGGAGAGGGGGGGAGGAAGAACAGAGGGAGCAAGCAAGCGCCTGCATGGTTCTCAGTTACCGGCTGGGCTTAAAACACGACATTAATATTTGAAACATTTCTATGTATAAAAACAGGCCTGGAATGAATCTGAAGAGTTACTCTCCTATAGCATTTTATATTTAACATATCTCGAATACATGAAACTAAAATATAGTATGTATTTTAGTGATACTGTGACAGTTGCATTACATAAATTATGAGTGCTCCTGTCCTACTACAGTTACTTCCACATTTTGTTAGGACATTGCCTGCCATATGGTTTTAAGAGTATGTTGCCTTACTGGCCTCAGACATCTTCCACATGAAAAATACAACCTGGGCATATATACATACTGGTTCAAATGTAAAAATTCATCTTACAAGTACTGCATCATGGTAATATTCCTATAAGGAAAAGACTGCAAGACTACTTAAGCAGTTTTTCTGCATGCTTAGTAAATATTCATATCCTGGTGAATCTCATCCTGATGTTAAAAGTCTTCAGCTTGCTAACAGAGATGGCCTCTTACTGAAGTATCTGATCAACTTCAGGATGATAACCACAGTTACATTGTATTACTACAAAATCATCATTCTACCAGTAGCATATCCTTCCATCTAAAGCATATTTTCTCATGTGCATGTAAGCATTTTTGTATGTATTTAGGAAATTATTAAGATAAAAGGACTAGCTTTCAGATGAAGTGCTGTTAGATGCTTTTCAAAAGATAGTCTTTCCTTTAAGCTTGTTTTTCATGACTCTCTTGGAGAAGGCATGATTTCTTTGGTTGGTCTAAAACTGGAAAGAAAACCAAATGGTAAGAGACAAACTTATCTTTTAGCTATCAACCTCATATTTAGCTTCAAACCTCATATTTAGTTAAGGGCTCCTTTTACTAATTTCCCGTATCTTAATCTGATCCTGACGTACACTCACAGTAATTATACTAGTACAGTTAAACTGATACACTAGCCTTCTATCATTTCTCTGAGAACGTGCTGCTACAATGCTACCTAAGTATGAGAGAAACTTTTCCCATTCCTGTTCAACTGTGTGTATGTCAATAGAATTGCCAGTGTAGTCATACAGGAGTCTCATTACTTTCACTATTTCTGGTTTTAAACACAATTATTCTTTTCCAAAACACAGATCAGTACAAGTAGAGAGAGCCTTGTTTTGATCACTTTAAATGTATTTCCAATTTAATTACACTACACTATAGAAAACAACTCCTAGCTAAAAATAGCATGTTTGTATAACAGGGTACCTTGTCTGAGAACACATGCTCTGTAGAAGCAATTATCTGCTTTTGGCGTTCCATGTTTCTTGCAGTCTGGTGCTCATAGCTTTTGGAAGTCACAGGTAAGGAGAATATAAAAAGAAAGTTGAGCCTCGATTATTCTGGCAATGGTGGAATCAGAGCTGTGGGAAGTTATGCTGAGGTCCACAACTGTTCAGACCAAGCTCCTTTTTGACTAAAGGAACAAGGGCTCCACTGAAAATCTGAGACTGGCATATGATTTTAGTAAAGAACTATTGATTCTGACTTTTAAATAATATTGTACCTACATGTTGCCCATCCTTTCAAGAGTGGTTTGTTTTTTCTTGATGTTCAGAGGATCAGACCAATGAATGTATGGGAAAGACTGATTAAGTACTGGAAGGTGTGTTTGGAGAGGGGGTTTAAGCCAATGTGGAAAATATTGGTACAGTGGGAAGATGCCATTGGGCCATAGATGGGCCATTCTAATTATAAGTAATAGGAACTGATCCTCAAAACTTGATCTCAACTGAACTTGATCTTCAAGTTTTCTTCTTTCTTTTATTTAAATTGGAACAGAGTGGGGTAATTATTGGCTGGAGTTGATCTGTAGCCTAGCCCCTACTTCTGTTCATTTAGCATCTAGACTGCAAGTATTAATGCCAGAACAAAAAACAAGGTTTGTGACAATATCTTTCTATCAAACATGGAAGGATGAGGCAGAGGAAGCTTGCAGATGTTTAATTGTCTTCCTGCCAGACCCCAAAAATATCTACTCCCTTTCTCAAAGATGCCTTGCTTTTGTGGCAAACAGATAAAAAAAAGAATATGTTGACAGCCAGCATTGTGAGGGATAGTCCAAAGAATGTTTGCACAAGACTACCCTAACACTTTTCCGCTAAGATTTACTAGTGTTTATAGCATTATAATAGGAAAAAAAATGCTTTAGTGCCTGTTTTGTGGTTTTGGTTCTGGTTTGTTTTTTTTCATGAAAGAACTAAATCTTCTAGGTCCACATGAAATGAAAGGTACATCTGTCTTAGGGTGATGAATAGTTTCATTTTTTGTGAAATCTCTGGATGGTGCTTAAATATGTCTATTAAATACTTTCTAAATGGTCTTTCATCAATGTGTCAGTATCACATGAGCAGTTACAGTAAAAGTATTGAGCAACTTGTAAGAAAAAAACAGAAAACTGAAATATAAGGTGTCAATAATGTTTCCATTTATTACCAGTGACAAAGTTAAGTTCAATATGTTGGGATTTAGCTGTTAGTAGCTTCATAAGAATTTCCACATTGTTTCCTGAATCTAATAGGAACAGGTTGTGAGGAAGAACACTAATTAGGAGAATTGGTGGCTTTTCTCCAGCACTGAATTATGAGGTCATTACTACTTATTAAAATACTTATCCCACTCAAATATTCATAATTATCTATTAGGTTTCTTGGAGACAGGGAGATTACAATAATACATCTAGCTCTTGTTATTAGTGGTTGTTTTCATCAGTATTCAAGATTAGTCCATTACTCTGAGCCATAGCCAAGGTCATCAATATAAATCACCAGTGTGGATGCTAAACAAAAGTAAGTTCTGTGTGGGAAGGACACTGTTGGTTGCCTGATTTTCAATAGTTTCTTCTTCTGCATTACTTGAAGCACTTTGAAAACTGAAAATACAATTTCTCTTGCTATTGATTTTTGTCCTTTCTCATTTTGTAAGCACTGGGGTACCTGGAGATCTATGCATGTATCTTTCCATGTGGTGAGCTCAGAATATGCGTTATTGTTTCAGTTAATGCTTCTGCAACTTGGGACCATGGTCTCATTGCCTGTGCAGAAGTGTGTCTGAAAAATCAGAAGTAATAGTAGTTTGCAGAAAGTTCTGGTGAACTCCCTCATTTTACTGGATGTGCTACCAAAATGTTGCAGTCTCTTACTCTTGTCTCCAGTATATAGTATGTAATATATGTAAGAAAGATCATTGTATTAATCCTGCGGTTGCCATTAGGTGAAACAGCATATCAAATTTGATTTATTAGCAAACTATTATCAAAATTGCTCACTCTAAATGAAACCAGTAGTTTTAAACAGTCTGTAATGCCTAAGTGAAACGAGGAACATATCTAATGGCCTGAACTGTTATTCCTGAATATGGAAATACAGGTAAACAGGTGTGTTTCATAGAAACAGCTGTTCAACTGAAGAAGCTCCTTGTTTGTTCATGGATTGAAAGAGGTTTTTGGATACTGGTTTTATTTTCCAGGAGCACTAGTCAGCAAATTGACTCATGAGCTCATAAAATCAGTGTGTGAAATGGGAAGCACCATGGAAGAAACCAGGAGGAAACAAAAGACTGGTAACTTAAAGCTGCAAGGGATCTCTTAAAATAGCTAAGATTTTATATAGTGTGTTTTTCCTATAGGAGAATAGGGTGTAAGAAGTTGTTTTAAAGGGAAAGTGGGAAAGAAAAGGTGAAAGTGCAGAGATGACATTAAGGACAATGTTTCCTATTTTTCCAACACTTGAGATCTGTTGAGGTCTACTGAGCATCCAAGTTGAGGAAACTGACCTTTGGTGAACATCCTGAAGAAAGCAAAGCTATGCAGCACTGCAGTGCCTTTAGGATGGTCATGTGTGTCCTTTATACAGCCTTTAAATTTCTAATTCTCATAGAATCTCAAGTATTTTTGATCGCTTGAAGGAGTTGTAAGGTGACTAAGTTTGCAATTTCATAATTTCGGCTCTATGTTAAACTGTAACCTTAATATTCTTTCCTTATAAATGAAATTTAATTCCTTTTTTATAGGTTTGTCCTAATTAAAAAATGTCTATCACCATAGTTTCCAAATAAATGCTTTGGTTGAGCAGAAGAACTGTAGGAAACATTATTGTGCTTATACTGTTAAAGTGTGGTCATGGGTACTTTTCCATCCATCTAAACAATATGCTAGTTATAGTATTTTTCTAATCTGGAATAAGGTTACTAACATAGTTGAAGTGTTTGCATCTGCCTTAAGTTTTAGTGAAATGAGTGTATGATTTCTAGATTGAGAAAATAAAAATGACAATAGAACCATAAATAACTAGATAAGCATATTCCAAGAACTAGTATGCTTACTACAATACTCATACTTTTTCATTTCTTCAAATAGTGCTGTTTTCTTTGCCCCTCTCTGGAGTCAACCTTAGCTGGTTTTGGTCTGCTGGCTTTGTAAGTAGTACTCTTGCCAAAAAACAGAGAAGTTACTTGGGCACATGGTATGAAGGAAAGAAACCAATCTGCTAAGAGCAAGGAATTGGATTGAGTTTTGAAGCTGATAATCTTGTATCAGGTTACTGGTAATGTAATGTGATATTGCTGTAGGGACTTCCTATGTGGTAAGTAACTAATGCTCCAGCAGAATTGTCACAACAGCAATCACCTAAAAAAATATCCTGGGGGCAGGAGAAAGAGGTAGTAGTTAACAACAGGAGGAGCAGAGTGAAATCATGACTGCTATTCTGTAGGCTTTACTGAAAATTGTGAAGTGCTGTAGGTTATTGAAGGTCGGGTATTTTCACCAATAATGGAAGCCCAGGGAAATTGCTCCTTGCAGATGTAGAACCCAGATGTGATTCTGCTGGAAAGTACAGATATTTAATCAGGTTTAGCCTTGCAATATATATCCCACAGCAGAGATGTAAAGCAGTTTGGAAATGTGGTTTCGGGGAGGGGAAAGAGGGTTCTGTGTTTGGAGGGGGGAAATCTGGGCTTGATAAGAATAGTATAGAACTTGCCCTACTTCAGTCCATTCAAGAGCAGTCAGGGAGAAAAGATTCTGCTAGATGGGACTAATATACATACTTTGAAATATACCCATCTACAGGGATGAGCTATGCTGATGTCCCTTGTCTAGTCTTCACAAGAGCAGAAACTGGTTTAAAGAGGTCATATGGATCTTTCTCAGCCAGGTTAACTCTCGCTTGTAAAGAACTGTTGCCAATTTCCATTGGACAGGTGTATAGTTATGTGTCCAATAACAGGAACAAAGATTGCAATCTATACTTTTTGTTAAATGTAAAAATGGCTTCTATTTCTCATGGTTCATTGCAGAGTTTAATAAATAGCAAACAAATTTACAGAAAGACTTCAGTACTACAAGAGTTGAAGATTAAATTGGTCTCTCCTTCCTGGGCTAAACAGTGGCATAACAAGATGAAGTGATATATATCCTACCAGCCCCTATGACATGAGATATGCAGAATTAAAATAAGTGTTATTAGTGAGTTAGTTCTATGTGATTTGTCATAAATCTGCAGTCTAAATCCACCACCCCACCCCACCCCCAATTTCTAACAGGTAGCAGTATCTAGTTACAGCATTTGACCATACAGTGGGATGAGGATTCATATTTGAATACATAGAAGAAGCAAAGAAACTAAGTCAACAAAACAGATTAACAGCATGTAGAACATAATTTCTTATGGATGCTGGTTAGTGTCACTCAGCCTAATCCAGTTATTTGCTTTTCTTTAGAAACATCAGTGTGCTGTCTCAAGGCTGTAGGCTGCCAAAACTAAAGGTACTATTTGTAGTGGTTTGCATGTCAAGCCTCAGTGTCTGTCAGATAACTGAGATCTTATGGCATGGGAAAATGTCATGTTGTTGACTGTTAGTATTTGGTTATAAGGCCTCTATACATGATCACCTCCTTCGATGTTATTCCAGTTCTCAATTACCTCTTTAGAAAGCAAGGAGGTATAAAATGGCACTGGGACCTGTCCTGGGTTCAGCAGTAGCAGAACCAAGAGTTATAACCTGTCAATGTTGAACCTTTAGGTAATTGAGGTTTACACGTGTGTCTGGATTTCATGAGTACTGTACAACATATGAAAGCGCCTTCATGCACACACTCCTTTTAAGAGACATAGCTGAAATGTAAAGCACAAAGAAAAGTGATGACCCTGCCCAACCATTTTAAACTTTCTTTCTAGTGCTGGAACAGAGTCCAGGTCTTCAAAATCAATTATTTCTAGTGTCACAAATATTTATTCTAATTGGAAGTAGCTGTTGTGGTACTGACCTTTCTGTAAATATTTCTGCATGGGAGTCACAAAAGTGGAAGTTCTTGTTGCTATTTCAATTTTTTGCAAGTAAGTCCTTGTTTGTTTTTTTCCTAAAAGAAGGAAGTTGTTGGTGAATGCCAGTAAGTGTCATTGCTCATTTCTGGCACACAGAGAACTCGAAATAATTAAAGGAGAAACCTGTGGAGAGAATGAAGGCCCAAAGACTGTTCAAATAAATCACTTCTGGCTTAAAGTGACTTGTTTAAGGTGGTCACCTTCATGAAATAAATAACTTAAATGGCATTCGAACAAACTTTAAGGAAAAATACAGGAAATGTTCTAAGTTCACAGTTTCTGTGAATATCAGTATTATTACTTCTGGGTTTATAAAGCCAAGTTAAAAGACCTCAAAAGATATTAAAAGTTCAGATGAGTTTCTCTGCAACGTTGTTAAGGCATTGTTTCTCCACAATATTGTTAAGGCGCTTTTAACAGCCTGGTGTCAGTTTTTGGATTTTTTTTTTTTTTTTTCAAAACATGTGGCATAAGAGAGAAAAACACTATTCAGAAGGCTGACCTCATGCGAGTGAGTGTTTTAAATGTCAAATTGAGTAGATACCTTTTTGATGTTTGAGGTCTAAAGGTACAGATATGAGGGAAACAAGTATAAATAAGACATCAGCATACACATCAGTGAACTTGTAATTTTCTGTGTTCACTAAGAGCCTTTCCATAGCAGATTGTAATCATTGTTGGATAGTGCTGTACAGTTTTTCTAAGAAAATAAATAAAAGCATGTGGATTTATTTATATTTATATTTGCATTAAGTTTATTTTACATGGGGATATGAAGTTAATACAAAGAAACACTAGTACTAATTTACAATAACGCATCCTTGTTATGAATTGTTAGCTGCAATATAATCACATGTCCATTTCCCATTAACTCATCTACCAATATAATTAGCTAAAAAGGTATAGGTCTATTCCTGTAACTTAGACATTCAGTGGAACAGAAACTGGGTTGCTATTCCTGTGGTTCAGATGCAGCTATGTGTAGTTCTTGCTCTTCAATATCCCTCTGTTTTATTGCTTATCACAAAAAAAAAAAACCTCCAAAAGACAGGAAGTTAGTTGTAACTTAAAATGAGACACGAATTTTGAAAACTGTGCTAAAAATTTGGGTATTTTCTAATTCCTAATCAACACAAATCATAATTCACTGATTTTTTTCACTTTAAGAGGTGGGATGGGGCAGGATCAGGAACAAGACTAAGATTGACTAAATAATAGTCTGCTGTAGGAAAGTGAGAGATGATTACTAAAAACAGTCAGAATTTGGGTGGTTGGAAGGTGTGTGGGGTGTGATTTCTGGTGGGTGGTGTTTATAGTTATGAAAGAGGTTATGAAAGCCATCAGACTGTTTGCTTCTATGCTGAGTAGTTATATTTATGGTTTCCATAAAAATTCTTCTGTGGTGCTGTAGATCCTTTCTTCATCCTTCCAAAATCAAGATATTCATATACGAATTATTGGTTTTTATCATTACTTTTCTGAAACTTAATGCTTCCAGAACTGTCAGAAAATTTCTGACTGTTATTACAAAAAATTGGTTACAATAAAATGCTCTTATTAAATTAACTGTTGTCTTTGGCTTTCACATTTGAATGCTGCCGCATTGAATTTTGCTGTGATTGTGCAAGTTCCATTCAGCACCAGTAGTTTTAGAGATGTTGTGCTTCTAGATGTATTAATAGTATTTCCACCCCTCCTTTTTTATGGTTCTGTGAGCCATATCTGATCCAACACAAACTAAAAATTTTTCTGCGCTGAAACGCACTCTAAAATGTCAGAAGCCATTATTTTAGGACAAAATCTCTAAAAAAGGAGACGCATGATGTACAAAACAGGCTAGTCTGGTACCTTAAACATTGAAACGCCTGTTTCAAGAGTTCCATCTCAAAACAATAGCTGCAACAAGGTCAAGTTTACAGGCTTGAAGAGGCAGAGCTCTTCCATTTAGCAGATTAGTATAGTCCGAATTGGTGGCAGCAAAGTGGTGCACGGCCCATTGCTGGGTTTAGGTTTGAGGTTTGTCCTTCCTCGGACAGTGGTCAGCCTGTGAACCAGTGTGCTTTGATTAACTCAGATGGCACTGTATTTCCCTCAGACCAGCTGAAGACCCAGCCTTACTGTATCTGGGGTGTGTGTGTTCACATACTGTAAGTTAAGGTTTGTGACCTGGTTGTGTTTGAGCTTGGGATCACAAGCTTTTTTTAATTACGCTGTAAGCTACAACGTCTCTAATTGCCATCACAGAGAAATGTATCAAATAACTCAGCTATTTGGGCAGCACACAGTTAGGAATTTATTAGTTGCTGCTCAGATCCTAATTTAGTGGCATGGTCTCATCTCACTGAAAGTATAATTGCCATTATTGAATAATCATTTTGATAAGTTATTTCATTTTCTGCCCTGTTTATCTTCTGTTCTTAAGTGTCTCGTTTTCCTCTTTCAGTATTGCCATCTCAATCTGAGCTCCTTCTGGCTCATTTTAAATATTTTCTAGTTTTTGTTTAATAGCACAATCATTGCTCAATAACATCTGTATGTCTTCTGCAATTCTGTCAAATTGGCTGGTATGAAAAGGCTTAAGTACTGCAATTTACTTTCTGAGATCCTGCTGTTGCACCATTTTGACACAAGGAGGCTTTTGTCTTCCACCCTTTTTCTTCCTTTTGGTCCCATAAAATAAGACTTCTTTTATACTCAAATAAAATACCCATTGAAAAAGAGCTTTCTGCAAAAATTTCCTATTCACTGAGTATCTACCACAACGACTAGGGTGTGTACATGAAATAATGTAATTTTTTACCTTGCAATCATAGTCCACAGTAGGTATTTAGAAGCTATAACCACATCTCTGTATTGGATATTTTGTTTATCATGATCAACTTGAAAGTGTTTCTGGGCTATAATTGTGCATATCACATTTTAATGTTTCTTGTAGACATTTGCAAAATGGCATGGAGATAACTTAAGAGTTTGAAAATAATCTAACTTCTATTTTGTGAGTTATTCTTACTGCTATAATATCTATTGTGCCCTCTTATGCATCCTGTGATAGCTCATGCATGGACACATATGCATGCGTATGCACATACATGCAAAAACTCCCACTCATAACGGCAACAAGATCCCTGCAAGGGAAATGAGATGTGCTATGCAACTATTATCATTTGAGTCTGTGGAGAGAATACTAAAGCTGAGTAGTAATGAGAACTTATTTACACTTTCTGCCTTAGTTGCTTCTTAATTATCCTGCTTCCCAGTATCTCATAGAGGTATCACTGACCTCTGGCTTTTTTTATTTCATAGCTTTAGTCACATTTTTGAAGTATCAATTAGTGTCCAAGGCCACCTTCTTTCTTGATGGTATTTTTATGGCCATGATATGTTAAAAGCTGCTGGGCATTGAACAGATGCTTTAATTCCACCAAAAATCCATGTAGAATAAAAGTGCTTCATGCTTTGCATGACTGGTCCTGAAATGCACTAAATATGAAGTACATTGGGTTTCTTCTTTGAAGGTTTTGGTAGTGGGGAAGCTACAGGGTTGTAGAAGCTGCAAGAAGCTGCTAGAAGTTTCCCTTGTGTCTGACAGAGCCAATGCCAGCCAGCTCCAAGATGGACCCACCACTAGCCAAGGCTGAACCCTTAGTGTCGGTGGTGGAACCTCTGGGAGAATGGATTTAAGGAGGTGAAAAGAACCACACAATGTCAGCCAGGAAGGAGGAGTGAGAATATGTGAGAGAAGCAGCTCTGCAGACACCACGGTCAGTGCAGAAGGAGGTGCTCCAGTACCAGAGCAGATTCCCCTGCAGCCCATGGTGCAAACCCATAGTGAAGCAGCTGTGCCCTGCAGCCCATGGAGGTCCATGGTGAAGCAGATTCCCTCTGCAGCCCATGGAGGACCCCACACTGCAGCTAGGGGGATACCCAAAGGAGGCTGTGACCCTATGGGAAGCTTGTGCTGGAACAGGTTCCTGGCAAGACCTGTGGCCCTGTGGAGAGAGGAGCTTGTGCTGGAGCAGGTTTGCTGCAGGACTGGTGATCCCATAGGGACCCACACACTTGGAGCAGTCTGTTCCTGAAGGATTCACCCATGGAAGGGGCCCACACTGGAGCATCTATTCCTGAAAGATGCACCCCATGGAAGGGACCCACACTGGAGCATCTGTTCCTGAAGGATGCGCCCCATGAGAGGGACCCACACCGAGCATCTGTTCCTGAAAGATGCACCCCATGGGAGGGACCCACACTGGGCATCTGTTCCTGAAAGCTGCAGCCGCTGGAGGGGGCGCAGCCTGGACAGTTTTTCCTAGAAGGGGGGCCCCCTGGG
>WYDI02010772.1:27841-41947 GCA_009867235.2 Psittacus erithacus | reverse complement strand
CCTCACTTGGAGTATTGTGTGCAGTTCTGGTGTCCTCAACATAAAAAGGACATGGAACTGTTGGAGCAAGTCCAGAGCAGGCCACGAGGATGATCAGGGGACTGGAGCACCTCCTGTATGACGACAGGCTGAGAAAGTTGGGGCTGTTCAGCCTGGAGAAGAGAAGGCTGAGTGGAGACCTTATAGCAGCCTTCCAGTATGTGAAGGGGGTCTACAAGGATGCTGGAGAGGGACTCTTCATCACGGACTGTAGTGATAGGTAAAGAATAATGGGTTAAAACTTAAACAGGGGAAGTTCAGGTTAGATATAAGGAAGAAGTTCTTTACTGAAAGGGTGATGAAGCACTTGAACAGGTTGCCCAAAGAAGTTGCGAATGCTCCATCCCTGGCTGTGTTTGAGGCCAGGTTGAACAGAGCCTTGGGTGGACAGAGCCCAGACATGGTCTAGGGTGAGGCGTCTCTGCCCATGGCAGGGGGGTTGGAACTTGATGATCTGTAAGGTCCTTTCTAATCCTGACCATTCTATGATTCTATGATTATAAGAAATTAAATGTTATCTGCATCTCAAACAACCAGCAGGTGAATATCTAGGCTTTTTATGATTTGAGCTTCACTACTACTGTGACAGTGTAATAGCAAAACTAACCTTGGAAATCTCATCACACATTAGAATTTTTACAAGCAGGGTTCTAGCATGATGTAACATTTCACTCAGGGTAAGACAAAAATGCTTCAAAACTTCAGAAAAATGACAGGACTGTGGCTAAGAATAAGCACAAGAGGTATTTAGGTTCAGTTTTTGCATTTGTTATTGAGTGCTTATGTGACCTTGGGATTCCTCTCAGCCAGTTACTCAGTGCATTATAACTCAGTTACTTTTGTATGTCTTGCTGGACACCAGCCTACATTTTTGCTTGAATCCATCAGCTAGTTTGACCCATACCCCATATCTTAAAGTAAATGTCTAATAGTTGGTCTGTTTTCCAAGCAGCATTGAAAGATAGCTCCATGTAGCATATGAATAATTTAGATTTTTAGACTATCACTTTATAAATAGTCAATGTTCTTCTCTGCATGTTTGACAAGGATCGTGGCTTTCGCCATCTTATTTCCCTTAATGGCAGTGTGTTTGACCATAATGCAATCTCTGTTTTCTTAAAACTATTGATGGACCCATGCCTAGTCCCTTTAAGCTATTTTGATATCAATATATGACTTTTGAAACAAATGACATAAAGCTGGTGTGACAGGATATTATACTGGTTTGCAATGTACTGTCACAATATACAATTTTTTTTTCTTTCCCTTACCAACTTTGATGACAGTTTAGTCAAAGTGAATTTTCTGGGTTGGGTATTGTATATCACACTCAACTGCACATGCAAAATCCTCTAAAGGCAAGTTATTCAGATTAAAATACTCTTTTTGAGAATAAAAACACTGAGAAAGCAATAGTGATGTGTTCTAAGAGCACCTCTCGTATAGCACTGATGGGTTGTGGGGCGAAGCAAAACGAATTGAAATAGGGAACTGCTCCAGCCCCCAATGGGTGAGTCAGAAACATTGAACTTGACCTTACTTTCAAAAGAGTCTGCAAAGATGGCAGTTCAAAATAGATCCCTCTGATAACGTGACATTTCTGGAAATTAAGGAGTGCCTATGCACTGCCTATAGCACACAATACAGTACTTCTGTGCACTAGCCTGCTCTATGTCCTGTCTTGAGCCAGCAACTAACCTTTTGATACAGGCCTATGGATTGGTGTTCCCCCACTTTCATATACATTGATATGTGTTTCAATCTGCAGACAACCTGAAAATTTTGTCTGCAGTACTGCTGTATTTGAATTAGTTGCTTTTGGGGAAGTAGAACCGTGGCCTATGTAAAAGATTCACCTGAGTTCACAAGCCTAGAATGAAAACCACAAATTTATTCTAGCAAGGCAGGGGGGACTTAAGCTCTTGCCTCAAATGAAAGGCATCTAACCAAGAAAAAAAAAAAAACCAAACAAAACAAATGCCACCAAAAATCCCTGGCATCAGTCTCTCATCGTAGCTCTTGCTTAGGGTTTCTCCAAGATATTTGTCACTAGAAAATTTGGAGGGGTGGCTTTAATACTTTTTTTTCAGAGTGCCAATGTGAGACCTTATGCCAGCGCTTTGGTCTCTCATTTACATTTAGAGGTTTTCAAGTTGGTTTTGAATACAAGTACAGCTTCAAAGCATGTGGTTAAGTTCCTTTTTATTTCTTTGCTGTTGCTGTCACTTAGGGGACCTAGTTACCTTGGCATAACTTCCTGTCATCTCTGAGAAGTGTAATGGAGCATTCTTAAACTTATTTGGAAAGAAATCCCTCTGAGGACCTTTCCTGCACATCAAAGTGCTAAATTTTACCCATATTCATCTTTTGCACAGTTCATTGAGTTTTAATGAACCACACATCATTAAGGTTTTATCTACACAGCGCTGGCTTGCTAGCATTCTACAGAAACCGCATATGATACGTTTAAACATGCTATTAGTTTTAAAGGTCACCGTCTCAGATACTTCTTTTCCTCTTTCATTTTACTTGGTGCTTGAGCAAATTTGTCATGGAAAGTAATGAAAGATAATAGACATCACAGAACTATATTTAGAGGAAGAAAATTCTGAAGTACAGTCACAGTTAAAATTGCATATAGTTCAATATAATTTCACACTGGAGGCTTATTGTATATAGAAATAATACTTTAATAGAAAACTAATAATTTATAACTTATACTTTCTTGTGAAGTTACTAGATTAACTTAGAAGCTGAGAAGTGTCAAGTATTTAAAGTTTTATTACATACATCTCATTTCAGGTACCGTTTTCTTAGCTTTCAGTCTCTTTTCTAAATAACAATTTGAGAAATAGTCTTTAACACTTTAATTTAACAAAAGTTAAAAGTAGACAAGACACCTGGGGAGTACCAGCTGGTCCTGGAAGTACCAGTAACCTTAGTTATTATAGGTAAACAAAGAATAGCATAAGTATCCTGCCTGATTTGGAATTAGATTTCCATTTAAGAAATCTCATTCAAATACTCAGTTTATGTTACAAGCTCTTCTGAAATTGGTCACACCATGCTATTCTGTATCCAGATAGTTTGTTCTCACTATGGTTTGCGCCTTGTTCTACTAAAAGAATTTCATACTTCCTTCAAGGATCACTTTGTACCAAGGGTATCTCTTAAGAGCAATGAAGGTTTAACTCCATTCTTGAGAACAGCAGTAAAACTGAGACTAAGACTTTGACATCAGGAAAAAAATACCATCAAGTGAGAACCAACACTTTCATGTCATGTTTCTACAGCCTCTCCTTTCTAAAATTTAATTAAAATGGCAATTAAACAAGTCTCATTTGAATATTGGATAGAAAAGCCTACAGTTTTTCTTGTTTAATTAAACACTAACATTAAAACAACATCAACATGTTTAATAACTACAAAATACTACTGCTGATCACATCAAAAGGCATTTTTGTTTTAAGAATTAGTTTTTCCCAAAGGCTGTAATTAGGTTATTACTTCTGCATATTACATTTCAAGCTCGATTTCAGAGTAAGGTTTTCAGCTAAGATTATCTCCTGTAGAAGAATGTAGAAAAGATAATACAGTGTATGGATTTCAAAGTATCTATCTCCCTATAGTCATCTTCCCTGACATTCTTGCTATATTTTGTAGGTCAATGCTCAAGTAGTAAAGGACAGATTAGATAGACTAGAAGTTCCTCTTGCCATTCCAAAGATGACAACCTTGCCCACCAAAGATGAAGACAAAGTCCCAGTCTGCAATATCCTTGTCATCTCCATGGAATATTATTCAAACAACTTAGAAATAGTTATCAAAAATTAAACTAAAAAGAACACACAAAGAATAAAAGCTGCCTCTTCTTCCCTCCCCTTCTCCTCCCTCCCCCAGCATCACAAAACTAACCAAAGGCTGTGCCTATGCAATTTGGCATAGATTAGCATCAGAAATTAGAAAAACACAGTTTAGCACCCTGTTCTTATGTCTGTGTGTTAGCTGTATGCCAGCCACCAGCACAACTGACCATGGCTTGTTTTCTCAACATCGATTACGTGAAACCTACACAGAAGCTAATTTAAGCATAATAACAAGTTCAGGCCAACACCACCATGCTGCATTTGAGTGAATATGCATACATAGGTGCCCCACACTGGGGTTTAGCTCAGTCTTAGACTCCCTTCCTTCCTGCACTCTGGAGCTTTGTGTTTCCTAACATGAGGCTCATGCACAGTGATTCATAGTTAAGATGACTTAATGTCAAGTACTGTCTGCACTAGGAGAGATACACTTTTTCTAACCATATTATTTCAGAATTATAAATTTCAAGGGGATTATGGCTTTCTTAAAAACATCCAGCACTGGTCACTGTGGTAATAGTGCTAAATGAGCCATTCACATGAGCATATAATATAATTTCTATGGCATGGTACATCGGCAGCACTTTTTTTTTTTAAAAAAAAAACCTGTTATTTTCTCTCTTGGACCTTGGTATATGAGAAACAGGGAGAAAAACCACCACACATACTTTGAAATATGAATAGATCAATAAACACACCAAAGTGTATTTATTGTCACATACTGAACTTTGCTTTATGCACAGAATATAAAGATATTAACTTACTGGGTTTGCATCATACAATCTAATCTCTTAGATTTACAGAACAAAGTCCACTTCTTTTGTTATCAGCTATGAAAAAGTGTTAAGGTACTCTGAAAAGAACATATACATCTGATAAATGGGAACTTAATTTTAATGTATATTTTGATCCTTATTTTTCTAAATTTTATATTTTGTTCCTCCTACATCCAAGGCCACTATTTAAGATGGATGTGAAAGCTCTCCTTTTTATGACTCTTCAAATAGTTAGATAATAGATTAAAAGTGAAAGTAATGCAAGAATAAGAATTATTTAAAAACAAAGTAAAGCACAGAATGAACTTTCCACTTTGTTGGTTTCTTTTTTTGCTTTTTTGCTAATGTAGTTTTGCTGAAGAATATGAACACTTTTCAGAAAGGCAAAATTCAATGGAGAACTAAGCTCTGAGGATGAGTGCACAGGTCTTTTGTTATTCTTTCACACAAAATAAATAAAAAACCTCACAGGATCTGAAAAGATACGATCTAGTAACAATTCTACATTTATCACCATTTTTCTTGCACTATTATTTCTTACATGTTGTGCCTCAATTATTTTCATTTTCTTCCCTATATATTACCTGCCCAGGCACAGGGCCCTATTTTGATAAGCAGGCTGCAGGTCATTGAAGTCTCTTTTCCTGTGACTCTGTTATTGTGAGATTAATTACCTCGTGCCCAAATGTAATGGTAAACACCATGGTTTGTGTCTTCATCCTACCCTTATGGGCCTGATTCTTTATCAGTTAAAGTATGTATTTTAGGCAGGGATTTCCAGTGAGGCTGCGGATCTACAGTGGCCAAATCTATGTTTCCCCTGATACAGTATCTCAGAACTAGTTTTCTTTGTAGCTGGTGTGCTGCCTAGTAAACCATCTCAGTTAACTAATCCAAGCTGAATTTAAATTCACAAAAGTATGAGCTTAAAGTGACTGTAAAACTCCAACATTAACTGTATGATATAAATTACATTTACATAACCTTTGCACTAGATTCTGTATCATATCACACTGGAAGGACTTCTTTTATGTTATCTATTACAGTGCCTTATTTTCTTCCATATACTTTATGCTATATATTATACTATGCTATGCTACACTATACTATACTATATTAGATATTAATATAGGGAATTGTGCATTGTCAGAGAATATACACTCACTTTTCTGCAATATTGCTGAATGACTCATGTTCTCTACTTTCTCTTTACCCTTCATGTTTTCTGGTTATATTTTACTCATTTTAGCAACATTTTCTGTCACAATCTGCAGTGTTCAGAAAGCTTAAAATACAGCCCAGCTAATCACTTGCACTCACCAGGTAAGGCTGGTTTATATCTTTATATCATAAAGACCTGTGGGTGCATTCAGGGCCCTGAAAGCTCCTACATCTCTTTGGGCTAGAGCTCCTCCTTGCATCTCGTTGGGCTAAAGTCTGTGTCAAGTAAAACATGTCTGACTGTTGCCAAAGACTTATATTGTCCAATAGCTGCTGGTATGGTACATAAACACAAACCTTAAATCATAAGACTATCCACTAAGTAGCATCAAAGATTAAGAAATTCCACTTACATAATTTATACCATTCTTCAAGAAGAAATGGTGAATTAGTATCAAAATTTCACAAATAACAGGTTTTCATAGTTCAACACTGGGACTAAAATTAAAATAAAGTTTGGGACCTATTTTTATTTAACTGAGACTATGTTTTTGCTATATGAATAGTTGAATTTAAACATTAAGCATTGGACAACCTAAACATACATTCTCTTTAACACTGCTGAAGAGTAAAAACTCTCACTTAAGTGGCTGTTACTGCCTCATTTTCTGTCCTGCTATCTGAATATAATCATGTGTTTAAAATTTAAATGTCTTCCAATAGTGTAGTAACTGTTTCAGTAAGAATGTACTTTACCTAATTGGCTCGACAATAAATTATTATACAAACCACTCTGTAACTGCAGACCCTTATACCATGTGGTATTTAAAGTATTTGCAAAATCTTGGAGGTTTTGCATGCTTCACTCATGTTTACAAAGACGACAAGTATAGTTACTTTTATCTCTAAGGCTTGAAATTGTTTCAGCTACCCATTAGAAAACAGAATAGTTTCTCTTCTATTGCATACACTTTAGACAAATGTATTTTCTAGACTAATGTCTTCTTTTGAATATGCATAGACAATTTCTACAGATAGCACGTATTACCTGAAGCAGGAGTTAAGATATATAATTTTTGTCAAAAAAAAAAAACCCAAACAAAAGAAAAAATTTTGATTATGGCAAAGAAAATGAATATAGATCAGTTCTTGTCAAATCTTCTAAAACTGTGTTTATAACAGTGTGTTGTAGTAGTTTCTTGTAAGCTCTGCAACACTGAATGAATAGCATATTCTGTTATAAGGTCCATCTACTATTACCTATTTCACACACAGTGGTTACAATTTAAAAATCAGATCTTCTTTTACCTTTGTTCAAATTAATGTCTTTTTTCGTAACTCACATCTGCACATCACTAATTGATTTAATCTGAAGTACTCTAGCCAAATATGTATATTGGAAAAGATCTGGAGCTGATGAATCCAGCTGTACTATGATTAGGGAATCAATATGGATTCACACCGAGTAATTGGTCTACTCAATACTAGGCAGTAAACATATAATAATGCATTTTTGCCCGTCTTCTTTTTTTTTTTTTTTTTTTTTTCCACTTACACATCCCAAAAATCTGGGGTAGGAAGATGACATTTTTCACTTCCTGTACATGAGAGTGATTCTCCTTTTCAGAGTTCCCCTTTTACTAGGAATAAGTTGGGAAAATATGGAGATGTGAGACCGTTACAAATGATAAATAGGTTAATGATTCACATACATTTTTATGTTAGCTATGCAGTACACTTTCAGTGGGATCAAGCAAACTATAATGAATCAAAAGGAACTCTCCTTTTGAATTTAATAATTACAATTGGTTTCAGCTCATATGTTTGATTAAAGACGTATCTTTCATTGTTATTTGAACATTTATACTGTGCTTTACGTATCCAAAGCACTCTGATGACATTACCTTATTAGTTCTTGCAATGCTTAGATGCAATTTTCAGTGTGCTTTTATATCACAGTCCCATTTTAATTGCTATTTAAAGATGCATTAAATATATTTATAATGGGCCACAAAAGGAATGTTTAGTAGGAAAGCCGCTGTACCAACAATTTGTGTAGTACATTTCTTAAACTATAAAATATTTTGGCTCATGTGATACTTCAGATTTACCCCAGTACTGAGCTCCCCTAATGAGAGTGTCAGGCCTGTCTTCCCCTTGCACAAAATGATGTGAACTAGAATCAGTTAAGAGAATGTCAGTGCTGTTCCTCTGCATGTTTTTGCTGCTGTCCTGGTGAGAGTTCTTTTCCTGAGCTTGCCGGGTGAAATGGAAATCACTGCAAACACTACCACTGAGGTGATTGAACTTCATGCACTGAAGACAACAAACAGCACAGCAGCCCTGTCAGACACTGTCCCTGCTTCCTCCCAGGTTGCTTCCAGGAGCACATGGTTGTGAGACCATATGAAAGCAGTGCTGCCCACTTTTATGAGGGTATTCTTGAGGACAGTGCTTTTTCCCTGTGGACCCCATATAGTCCGTTCTTGATGTCTCAATTACATTTAATGAGCTCATGTTTTTCTGTTAAGTTTGTTTCTCAGTTTTCAAAGTGTCAGACAAAATTTCAGTCATTATTTATTTGAACTTTTAGCTGTTACTGCTTTTCTTTTCCGTTTCTTCCTATTGTATAAGTAAACCCCAGAAAACATTTCAAGTTTCTTTAAATGTTTATTGCTAATAAATATTTTTGATAATGATAAAATTTGATGTGTAGATTCTTATATTGGTGAAACCTACATATAATTCAAATACCTCATCCAGACTGTGCAGTGCATCAGACCTGTCCCACCTAATGAAATATGGTTGTCAGAAAATGGTATCAAGTGCCCTACAGCCTTTAATGTTAGCTCGCAGTGAAAACACTTCCTTGTTGTTGGTGACTATATTGATTCTGAATTCACAATTCAGCTTGATTTCATTGGTACTGATCGTTTACAGCCACTGAAGTGAGAAATCACTCAGAGCTCCTGAAATTTAAGTCATTGCTACATAACCGAGTTACATAACCTTTCTTAAAGGTGCATGGTGTACACCAGCGTCTCCCAGCAATCCTTGCCCGTAGTTGCAGGGCAGCCACTCCTTTCTGTCGCCTAGTAACTTTTTAATGGTCAACATTAACTCAGAGTTTCTGAGCTAGAGTTTGACTTGTCACCAGGTGTGTGTGGAATACAGTACCAATGCTGTTAGGCTACAACACTAACAATGTAGTAGTCTGAACTAAGGACAACACCTTGTGGAAGTGTTTGAGCAGAAAAAAGAACTGCAGTAGTATATTCTGACATAAAATGGAAATGGCTGAAGGTAAGATTATTCCTGCAGGCAAATCAGGCCAACTCCTGGAAAAAATCTGGCGCCTCAATTTGCTAGCCAGAGCAGCGCTTCTGAAAAGTGATCTGGGTAATGAAGGTACAGTGCAGTATGTGTTTAGACTGATATCTTTAACAAAAGACCTGAGCAGATCTCTCAGCCAGCAGCTGGAGAATGTCGTGGAAAGTATTCAAGACACCTACCACTTGTTGAGTGCTCTCCGTGACAAACACAAAGAATTGACTGCAAGTCCAGGTAAGTATGGAGCGACTTAACCGGTAAAAGAGAGGACTGGGTATACTGGATCCTAAGTTCCACCATGTGATGATGCTTTAGGACCTTACTTTTCATCTGTTAGCATTTCAGTACTTGGTCATTCATTAAACCAAATTAATTCTTATTTGAACAGTTGTATCACACTGTTTTCAAGACTATTACATGAGCTTCAATATGAGATTATAATTCAGATTATGTGAGGAAAAAAACCCCAAACCAAATCAACAAACTAAGCAGAATTGTGTCAAAGTTTTATATATATTATACTTCGGTGGGTTTATCTTGGATAGACACCCACCCAACAATTTACTCCCCCTCCTCAACAGGACAGGGGGAGAAAAGAAGATGATAAAACTCATGAGTCAATATAAAGACAGGGAAATCACTAAGCATCATGGGCAAAATGAACTCAACTTAGGGAAAAAAAATTATTCAATTTATTGACAATTGAAACTGGTTTGGATTTTGAGAAATGAAAGCAAAAAATTCAAACACCTTTCCATCACCCCTCCTTTTTTTCCAGGCTCACCTTTACTCCTTCATTCCCAGCTCCTCTCACTCCTCCTCCTCTGAAAGATTGCAGGGGAATGGCCAACAGAAGTTGCAGTAAATCCATAACAGTTTCCTTCTGCTACTCCTTCCTCCTCACACTTTTCCATGTTCCACTGAGGGTCGTCCTTGCAGCCCACAGTTCCTGTCAGGAAAAGCTGGGCTCTGCAAAGGCTGCAATTCCTTCAGGGGATATCTACCTGCTCTGGTTTGGGGGCCTACACAGAAGAGGCTGCAGAGAGGATACCTGCTCCAATATTGTCCTCTCCATGGGCTGCAGGGAAAAGCTGCTTTACCTTGGTCTTCCCCATGGGCTGCAGGGGAATCTCTGCTCCGTGCCTGGGACACCCCGCTTCCTTCTTCTCCAGCCCTGGTGTTCACAGGGCTGTTTCTCGTACTTCTTTTTTTATTCCTCACTGTTCTCTGGTGGTTTTGCCCTTTCTTAAATGTCTTTTCACAGAGGCAGCACCAGTTTTGCTGACCAACTCAGCTCAGTCTTGCAGCTGATCTGCTGTGGAGACGACTGAAACCATCTGTGCAGCCCTGGCCTTCCATCATAGAGGCGGCCCTGGAGCCCCTTGTCAAGTAAACCCAATATATATAGTCCATATTCCTCTACAAGTAACAACATAGTTAAAGAAATTACACTAAAAATAAGAAAAGACTTCTGCCATCTTAGTGCACAGGTAAACACATGGAATTTAATTTCTTGTGTGGATATAATAATGGTGTTATTTATTGTTAAGACCACATCTAAACAACTGTCTTTCCTTGGAAGCAACATCTTAACATACATCAAAGCAGAAAACTAACATTTCTGCCTTTAATAATGGTCTAGCAGTATGATGCATAGATAGAGACTCCAGGCAGAAATCTTTAGCTATGCCTGTGTTTATGAGTCATTGTTCTTCAGATTTAAAAAGTGTCTGCAATAGTAAACCAGTATTTTTTGTATGAAAAGGACCTCCTTCCAGGCTTCAAGGTTAAGCTAACTTCGCCCTGTTGGCCTCATGCCATATGTGATTTTATTTTTTCCTTTTTTTTTTAATTTCAAATTTCTAAGAATTCACTATCATTCTTCTTCCAAAAAGCTACTTTTCTTCAACTGACACTGTCGCATAAAACAGTCAGCAAAATGGTTTGAAGACATCTGCATGTAAACTGCCACTGTATTCTAAAGCTGTTTTATCAAACATCAAAAAAGCACAGAAAGCAAAGTGTTAGAAAAGCTATGGTGCCAGGGGGTAACACAAAAGAAGGCTTATTTTGAGGTTAACCTCGTAACAATGCAAAAACTGTCTTTTCATGTGACACAGTTGGGTAGTGTAAAGTTAAAAGGCCATGTCTTTGCTTGGCTTAAACACTGCAGTATTAGAGAAGCCACATTCATGGCATAGAAAAATGGATTGCTTTGAATGACCCTGTTAACTTCAAATTCTATTTTAGCAAAGTTTAAACAGCTGTACAATTTGTTTTGGTTTTGTTTGATTCTTTGTTTGTTTTGTTAGAGAATGCGAAATTCAGGGAGGAAGCAGGTTAATTTTGGCAGTTTTGCCAAAGCTTGAAATTTGCCTTACAGTGAGACTGGAAAGTGGTCTTTTAAACCTCTTATGCAAATGAACCTATATTATTTCTAATCCTTTTGCTTTATATGTCAGCTCTGTTGAACTATTTAGAAGTTCTCCTTCACTATTTTAAAAGTGCCCCTGGAAAAACAGCAGTACCTTAGAGCAAAATTACATCTTTCTTTAAATTAACAATATTAAAAATAAGTTAAAATGTGTTTGCCTTTTATTTTTTTTTCCCCAGATATAGTCAAAATCCAATAATAAGTCATTTGGGAACTGAGAAAGTATTGTGAAGGAATAATTTTTAGACTAAGTTCAACAAGAAAAAAACTTGTGAACTATACTTGTTGTAGGTTTAAATTAATCAGATGCAAATAGAGATGAAAGTGAAAGCCCGTCTAGATCACATAACATCACACATTGATGTGTGATGACATTCTTACTCAATAAAGTTATTTTCCAAGCTAAAAAGCTGGAGATAGTGATTTACCTCATTAGACATTATTGAAAAAAGTGAATGTAAGCCAGTGGTTTCCTGTAAGACTTGTATCAGCCCTTTCTATTGTCCTTCCCTTGTGGGTCCCTGTCCGTTATAAGTGGAAAACACACCATACTGTGTTTCATCTGGTGCAATTTTCTTATTTGTATTGACTTTTACTGGATTTAACCTCCAAAGCAAAGCTTCCCAGGATCTCATGCAACAAAGAGAAACACGCAAGAAATTTCCTGAGAGGTTTACAATATACCTGACTAATGAAGACAGTTGTAGTTATAGAGAGTGACAGAATAAGGTGAGGGGAGAACTGAAAGTAATACAACTGAAATCCTTGGAGAGAGTATGTGGAAGGATTTCTAAAAAAAGGTGTAAGACAGGAAAAATGAGGGATCAGAAAATAAAGAGGTTAAAGGGAAAATCTTACATGAGTGGCACATAATGGTTGCATGCTTTTTGTGCATCCTTCTTCAGCGAGTAATTTTAGTTACATGAATGAACAACCTCAGCCATTTCCATAACTGAATGCTAGAAACTTCTGAACTTCAGTATTGTATCGTGATTTTGTGGTACCTTTTATTCTCTGTGGCAAAACTTAATTGAAAGCTGCTAAGCATGTTTGATATTGAGCTCAACTTTGTTGGAGACCCATACAGTAGAATCTTGCAGAATTCAATTTTAGAAAATATGTGTATTTAATGTTCAGTTTCAAAGGATTTTACAAATTGATTTTACTATTTTTTATTAATTTCATACTTTTGATTGATTGCCATTAAAAATATAGCTAGTTTCTAATCATCAGAAGGGTGTTCATTAGAGGTCCAGCAGTGGTACAGCCAAATACACAGATGTATCGGACAGGTACACAAATGTACATGTCCATATTTATTTCTTCAGGAATTGACTCGAATAGCAGTAAATGCAGAAAATATTTAATGGAAGTCAGGAAATATATTGTGCTTCATGTATTGAATGGCACAATGGAATTAAGTGGAATTCATTAGGTATGTGTATAAGTTGTCATGGTTTTGGCTAGTTTTCATGGCAAAATTTAATTGGTTACCTATTCTTTCTTCAGAGTACAATCGAATTATGGATTGTATGCAGAACATGAAGGATTATTTAATAAATACAGTCTCACACCTCCAAGAAGCAGAAAATAAACTTTATTCTGCAAACTACAAACAAGAGGATGTTTCTCAGATCCAGAATGTTCAAAATGCTTCTAGAGAAACAGATGTGTGTTGTTCTGAAGGCGAAGCAACAGAGTTTGTGCAAGCACCTTCTAGTCCCAGTCAGCAATCACAAAGAACTTTCCTGAATGAGATGGAAAGTCAGAACGTTAATCAAATCCAGCCAAGGGAAACTAAAACTGTGAGAAAATATGTTCCATCATTAGCTGAAAGCGTATCTGCTAAAGAACAGGGTATTAGCAGAGAACCTCCAATGAAAAAGGAAGATGGTGATCACAGATTGCTAATGAAATCTGTTACAGAGAAAAAAGATTGCAAAGAAAAGGATAAACCTCATGGAGGTAGTGCTGTTACTGAAAAGTCTCCAGAACAGGCTTTTCAAGATCCTTTTCTTATAAGCAGTTGGGAAGGCATACTATCTGGGACGCTGAAAGGCAGTTATGACGAAACTGCTGCGAATCTTGAACAGGAAAAAAAGGCAGTAGTCAAAGAAACAGAGCAAATGGAAGGCAGCAAAACTGAAACAAATAATGAGATTTGTAGAAATGACCCAATTACCTTCACATCTTCAGCACAAACATGTGATCTTACTGCTGTGAATCCTTCTAGGAGTGATTCAGAAGTACAAAAATCTAGGCACTGGATGAACAAAGAGTAAGCACATATTCTTCTTCCTAAAACAGATGTACATAATTGTCCTGGGTTCAGCAGTAGCAGTCATTTTTCTCCTTCTTAGTAGCTGGTGCAGTGCTGTGCTTTTGGCTTTTGGCCTGGGAACAGCACTGATAACTCCGATGTTTTTAGTTGCTGCTCAGTAATGTTTACTCTGACCGAGGACTTTCTGAGTCTCATGCTCTGCCAGGGAGGAGGGGAAGC
>WYDI02010772.1:1318-18911 GCA_009867235.2 Psittacus erithacus | reverse complement strand
TATTTTCTATTAACAGGTTCATGTCAAAGGAGTCATAATCATCATGAAACGCAAATATTGGGCCAAAAAATGATCAAAATGCTTGAAAAAAATTGCATATTTATAACTTTTTCATTATGTGATTTGTATCTTCTTATACAGAATGGTATACCAATCTATACTATGAAGAAAAGCATCAAAATAACATCTTCCATTATATTGCAAGTCATTTTAGTACACAAAATATTATACTTTGCTATAGGTGGTGAACCCTCCTACTTTTTGATCTATCTTTCATCCACCCACTGTAATAATTTAAAATTGATAGTATCTAAAGTCAGATTTTTTAATAGAGAAGAAATATTCCTTTATAAGTTAGCTAGTTTAGTTACCATTTTTTTTTTAAGAATTATAAAACATCAATGAAGCTGGTTATTTGACATTAGTGAATAATTAGTAACTTAAATACAACATACCTTACTACTGGTATAAAAATACACAAGGCAAATAGGAATTTCACCCACACAATGTTGCATGTAACATTCATTAACACAAAGTTGTAATGTTGTTCGCTCTTTTGCTTTCATACCTTCTTCCAGCCAAGTAAGTCTTGAATTCCACACTGAACAAGCTCATAGAAATTTTAGGAACAAAAAGTACTCCCTTTTGCCTTGTTTGCTGGCTGAAAGATAAGAAAAAAAGAGTACTAAAAACTGGCTGGTTTTTTCAAGGGAGGATGATTTTTAGTAAAGTCTCACGCAGACCCATGCTAACATATTCATCAGAAACTTGAATAATTAAGTGAAAAATCTGATGACAGTACAAAATACTCAGTACTACAGCATCCATATTGTGACTACACTCTGTAGTTCTGGTCATGGAACTTAGAAATTTGGAAGCAGACGAAAGAAAGATGGTGATCAGAAGCACGGAGTGGTTCTAAGTAGAGAGACAACACATTGATTACACTTCAGACAGTTTTGAAATTGAAGTATTGTAAATATTTACAAGTATTATGTAGGAACTGAAAAAGGAATTACTATATCCCCTTTTCACAGGATGTAAGAACAATTATTTTGGTGAGTGGCAGGTGTATCCAGTAAATATAAAAGAACATACTTTTTACATACAAAAATAAGCAGGTGAACTCATTTTCACAGGATAATTACAGCAGTTAAAAATCTGTTTGAGCTGGAAGAGGAATCATGTGGAAGACAGAAATATATATTAAACATAATGATCCAGATGCAATTAAATGCCAGAGCAATGAAAATGAAATTCTAATTATTTACTGTATTTGATTATGTGTTCTAAAATTATTAATGGCGATGAAAACACTGACAGTAAAAATTAACATAAGAACTTTTGTCTTGTATTTGCTATCCATGATCTTATCAACATATTTGAATCAGATATATCTTCACATTTAGGTGGTCTTTCTGATGAATAAAAGAAATAGAAGCAAACAGTTTAAATCAGCTGAGAAAACACAGCTAGGGAGAAGTTTAATGCACTAATTATACAAACAACTACACCAGCCATCTGTTAAATGCAACTGCTATTTACCACTTCATTAAAGTCCAAGTTTTGTGTTAATGTTCGTATAATATGAACCAAGACTGGCACTGTCCATAATTAGTCATATGCTGATGCAATTAATGTATCTTCCCAAAGCACCTGAGAACTATCTGACCACATTTGTGTGTGTAGACATAGAGTCAAGCAACGCTCATTTGATTTTGGTAGTTTCTATCACATGTACAGTACGACAGTACAGCAATTAAGGTGCCACAAATCTTGCAAGAATATCAAAACATAATGTTCCCTGGTCAAATATGACTTATTGATAATGCTGGGTTGTTTATAGCATTGCTCACACTAAGGCAGCTACTTTACAGAGTTCCAGTTGTCACAATGAGGCTTTCTTGTCTTATGTGTGAACTAGTTGATTGTACATTGTTGTGTTGTTGATAGACATCTCACTTGCTCCCACTATGCTGGGGGATCCATTCATGGCTCATTTAAAATCCCCAGAATAGCAATAAATGCAGGGCAAAAACAGCAAAGACTATTTAAGTTTCTGCTGATTTGTTGAGTTATAAATATCTTAAGTTTATTTTAACCACGTTAACAGGTTAGTTTTAATTCACATGCGATCACAAACACTAGTGTTGTCAGTAGAAATAGAAATTTTCTTAGCAAAATGAAAGGAAATTTTTGAGTGGTTTCAGGGGTTTTTTGGTGGGTTTTTTTGGTGGTTTTTGTTTGTTTGTTTGTTTGTTTTTTTTTTGTGAGATGATAGATTTAGAAACATCTACAATGCCTGGTTTTGGTTGTGACAAAGACATATGGAGTTTTTTTCAGGCAGCCATTCTGACTATATTTTCACTCATTGCTGTAAAATTCCCACCTAAATTTCTCTTGAATTGTGGAGAGAAGAGAGTAACTATCTAGATTATAAGCCACTTTTTTTATGTATTTGCCTACATTATCCAGTCTCTTACAAATATATTTCCGACAGTGGTAAAAGTAGCAGCTGTTTACTTAGTGTGCAACCATTCACATCAGTTTTTAGTTTAAATATGTTACGCTAACACAGAAGCAAGCTGACCTTCACTAACAATTCCTATTTCTTAAGCTTTCATTTTTGCAGCATTAGAAAACTCCTGTTGTTAAACCTGTTATTTTCAACACAAGTTTAATACAGTGTACCAGGTTCTGATGTCAAGTATGTGTGTGCATGTCAGCAATATTTCTACTGATTTCTAAGCAGTTGTATTTATGTGAAACTGGGCTAAAGTGTTTAAATGGATAATTTCTCCTCTGTCTGTCCTGTTTGATATGCTGCTGGAGTCTGGTCATGCCTTAGAGGTCCATTTTACAGAGCAGTATTACTGGTTGAAATCAGAATGCTTTGCAAAAAGAGATTGTTGTAATACATACAAGCATTATCAAATTACTATTCTACTGAAGTTTTATGTCTAATGACTGTCTAACAGCAAAATAGCATGTGATCTTCTGCTTCAGAAAGGCAGTTGCTTAGCTAATTGAAGGGCCTTCCAGACTAGAAAACTGCTTTGACTGCTAAGAGCATTTTACTTACACTGCCAGCCAGAACAGTGAGAATACATGCCAGTGCAGCTGAGCCATGGGTGAATTTAGCGCTTCACCACAGATATTTAATCTTTAAAGGCAGATATAATGTTTTAGCTTTAATGCATTGTATATTATTACACTATTTCTAGACAATTCTAATTTTCAATTCTTATCATTTTTACTACTATTTTAACATTAAGTAGCATAAAGTAGTTCAGATTAAAGTCAGTGCGTGGGTAATTGAGTTCATCTACAATAACTCTGAAAATCTCATACAGACCTTTGAGGTGCTAAATTCCCATTTATGAGAGAAAATAAGTTTAAATATAAATGCATAATTAAAGGAAGCCAAAGAAAGCTGTCTTGGAAGAAAAACAATGCCCCCTTCTGGAAGAGCTTTATATTCCCTTTATTTTAAAAGCTTATTTTTAGCAATCTTATGATGTCTTCATACTAGCGCATGTCCAGTGGCAGAATTGTTGTAGAAGCACACAAAACAAGGCAGACTCCAACCTCGAGATGAGTGCAACACAGGATGGTTTTGCACTGCCTAGCAGTGCATACTGTGTGCATCCTGTGCAAACTGAAACCCTCTACTATGATGACTTCAGTACAGGCCTAATGAATTAATTCACAGGCAAACACGTAACAGTTATGATTATACTGAGCTTTCTGATGTATAGCTCAGTACATATGAAACACTCCAAATAGTGAACAAGATATAAAGTCTGTTTTATAAAAATATTCAAGATAAGCTCAGCAGAGGTCTGGCTCAGTATGCATAGCAGGAAAAGGAGAATGATTTATCCAGTTGGAGTTTCATGTTCTTAATTCACAAATGGATAACAGAAGCTCATCAAATAAACCTGAAGCAAGTCTCACAGTGAAAACTGTGCATAAACAGCCAGGTAATACGGCTGAATTTGTGTGAAAAAGAGAACAATTACAGCTGTTAGCAAAAAAAAAAAAAAAAAAAAAAGCGCTGAACTTCACTTCATACTAATTAATCTCTTCGTGTGCTCAGAGCTTGTGTAAGTAATTTCTTTTTGAGTATGGATTAGGAAACAACAGTAAAGACCAGACGACTTCCCTTTTTCTCAGTCATAGGTGAAAAGGACAAAGTATTTTTTTTCTTTCTCACGAGTGTTCAGATGCAGAAAGAGAAAGAATACCACATTCTAATTGAAACTTGTCTTTTCAATTCTGATGATTTTTAGTAATCATTAAAAGCTGAATAACCATAGCTACAAACATAGTACGATTTCTAGACCTAAAACCAGCTACTGCATACCTAGAGACTGTTATTTTCCTTGAAACAGTATGGTATGCACACAGTTGTATCAAGAACACAGAGACAGCAAGGCAAAGTTAATGCAGTGTTCAAAATCAGAATCAATTTCATGTACAAAGGTTCCATACAGATTTTCTATTTGCCCAGTTTCTAGCCGCAATAATGTTGATGTAATGCTATTGATCAAACATATATAAAATTGTATAAATTATAAGCTTTTTAATAAGATGCAATACACATCCAGTGGTGTAAACAACTTAGCTTCATTATTTTAATAGCTGTATACTGATGATGGTGTTAACTGGTTTCAGTAATGACACAAACCCTCTGGATAGGTAAAATCCATCTTAAATGATGATTTACTGCAATCCACTCCCATGTCCTCCTTGCTTATCGGTTTAGTCATTTCTCTTTCCTCAATACATTTTCTTCGATAGCATGAGAAGCTGATCAACCGCCCACAGAGCACGAAGATAATTTCAACTGATTCATCAGGTAAGAACATATGCATAATATATTCATACCAATATAAATAAGTTATATTTGCTATTTACTTCTTTTAAATGCCAAGATTTGTTTCAGCTGTAACTGACATTTTAAAATTCAGTAACCAAGGTAGTTTATGAGTTAACAGACATTCAAAGAAATAAAAAAGGTATCTGTTTTTTAATAGGAAATTCAAAAACTCTTAAAAGATAATGTTGTGCTGGGGTGCTTGAACAGCACACAATTCTCTGTATAAGGAGATTCCTTTTGTAATGGAAAGCTACGGTTTAACTGATGTATCAGTTATAGGAAATGCCAAAACCCTTTTATTTTATTGCTACCTTTCCCCATACAGTTCCAAATGAATGCTATAGATTGTTGCTGAATCTGCTCTTAACTTTCATGCAGTTGCTAAAAACGGCATTAGAAGTGATCATTTCCATTAAAGTGAAAAAACATGTTTAGCTGGGGAGTTCACCCACTCAGCCTCCAGCTTCAGAAAGCTTTGCAAAAGAACGAACGATTTTCATAGCACAAGAATAATGATCTTAATTTCCTAATTTTTGTCCTTCAGAGGCCCTGTGGGACAACCTCCTATATTGGCTTGCAGAAGAGCTTGCAGAAGATAATACATCATTGCTTGCTTTATGCTTACCTGTTCGGCGGAGTGTACTTCAGCTTGTTAGGCTGAAGTGCCCTGATAATTTAACACACCAGATCTATGAGCTGCTTTGCAGCTGGAAAAAGACCCTTCCAAGGTCAGCTAATAAACAGCAGCTTCTGTCTCACTATTTGCGGAAGAGTGGCAGAAGTGATCTTTCAGAAGAGCTTCGTTTTAAGTGGCAAAATAAAGTGTTCACTTGATAGAAACAGTGACAACAGCCTAATTTCTCTTCTTTCGTGTTGAAAGCTGTGAATGTTTGTGATACAGTTGGATGAACAAGTGACAGGGATAGCAGTCAGGGATAAGATTGCTTATTTATTTGTTACTTTGAAACCTCTTTACTAAAGCAAAGTGTAATAGCAATGTCCTTGCTTGCTAAAAGTGAACATTTCTTCCATGGAAAAGTGAGAGCGTGAAAATATAGCTGTGAAGAATTATGTAGACTGGTCTGCATAGGTTTCTAAGGACTTCAATTGTTTGCACATACCATAATTAACACAGAATTGTATTTCTACATACTTTAAACACTAGGAATTGTTTGCTATACTTAATCAAAATCTTACAAAACATTCCATGATATGTAGATTACTCTGCATCCAGTAAAAATAGCAAATGAAAGCATAATAACACATTATAATGCTCAGGCAGTAAGAAAATTATTCTTACTTTCAGGTTTGTTACTAATGAATTCTGACTTTTATATTCTCAGTGAATGCTGTTTATCCTTGTGAATGTCATAGTAGATTTCAGTGTTGCCGCATGTGAATATCTGATCTGTTTCCAGGATATACTGGATTTGTTGCCTCACTTCTATCTATCATGGTAATGTTTGTGGGGTTTTTTTATAATTTGGAAAAAGGAGTATTTCTTCATAGAAATTTTAAAATATTTTGCTTTGAAATTTTATTTATTACACTGAGTTCTTGTACTGAAGGTACAGATAGTAAACTGGGTGTACTGGTGCCATTCCTTAGTCATGTATTTTAAACTATAAACACTCGTTTCTTTCCAGAATGCTAAATAAGACTAACTTGATGTTTAGAAGTGAGAGCAATAGCAGAGTTGAACTTTCATAACTGTGTTTCTACTGAACTAATATTCCAATATACAGCCTTCTGTTACTTGCTGCTATATTGCAATCCATGTCTGTCGTGGTTTAGGCAACAACACACCAAAAATTTCTCTAAATGCTGAACTATGACTTTTCTGTTAAAGGCTCGAAGTAGCTGGCAAGATGCAGTGAATCACACAATTCTTGGAGAAAGCTCACTGCTTGGTATTCACACATACCAGTTTGTAATTACACAGGCTGTTACAGCTGTGCAATTTCCCTACCGCTCCAACAATGTGCAATAGATGCAGCTCTTTCTTCAAGTCCACCTGTGCATACTTATTTTTTAGGTACTGTTTTTCTTCTGTATTCAATGCAGCAATTGTTTTCCTCTTTCAAATGAACCACCACCACTTTAATAATTGAATCTAATCTTTAAATATTAATCTAAATCTAAAAGTTATTAATCTAAACTTTATTGGCATTTAAACTGTTTAGGACCCCTGTATGTCCTGCTGACAAATTTTAATTATGGTATTGTTAGCCTGGATATTTTATTTTCAAAGGTCATATATTTGCAACACTTCCAAATCACTAATATAAATGAGAAAATTGCACTGCAAAAGAAAAGATAAATATGAATAGTATTAATTAGTTTGATTCATCTAGTCAATATGTCTCTTCTATTGCATTATCAAATTTTAATTGTAAGACAGAATATATGAGGAATTTAACCTCTTCACTGTGACATAATCATCCTTTCATTTGTATTTTTCTTTAAATAAAGATGTTTTATAAATGTAAATTGGCTTCTTATTAGCAGAAAACATTATCATACTTTTCTCATTGCCCTAACACATTTCAGCATTAGTGCTTTCTCTGTAGGAATTAATATTCCACTAGAGACTCAGCAGATATTGTCAGAATGCACATATATTTTGATCATGCTCCAATTTATGATGGAACTACAAATAATACTGGAAATATTGCAACAAATTTGAATTCATTTTTCCATCTAAACTGGAAGAATTCTAATATGACTACCAACATTTTGCCACAAGATGGCCTCCATGTCTAACAAAACCGTAATGCCTGTCTTTCACCTACTGAAAAATAAGTTAATAAAACACCTCTGAAAACTGAAAGCCATCTCTAAAGACCTGAATACTCCATTGTACACTATCATTAACATTTGTACAGAGCAGCAAGAATTGTTTGCATTTCAGTAGCATCTGTACAGTGGGAACAACTGCATTCAGCCTTCTTTTCTTAGGAATTTGCGATTATTTTTTACATTGATTGAACACTAAAATTATCCTAAACTTGGTCATGATAAAAGCTCATTTTTATTAGTAGCAAACACTAATCAAGTGAGTAAATAACTATGCATTTTATTAAAGATTAGGAAAAAACTAATAAGGTAGATTAAAAAAATAACACTTCTTAATATAACAATTCATGTTGTTCTCCTCTGAGGAGACAAACTTTAGGCCTGCTGGTTATTTTTGTGTTCTTGCAGTAAATCTCACAGTCTGAAACTAGTACCTAGCCTTGCTGTGGGCCAGTAAAGTTGAGCTGGCTGGCTGCTTTCCTCCTGTTCTCTCTCCTTGCTCTCCCACCAGTTCTGCCTTGTGCTGGGGCCTTCCCTCCTAGCTGCTCTAGGTAACCTTCACAGCTTTTGTTCCCACTTTTGTTTATCTCATATCCTGTAAGAGTATGGGCAGCACTCAGCATGCACTTTCTCAGCTCACAGAAACATTTTAAAAGAAAATAATATTTAAAATGCACATTTTAACAAAAAAATGTATAAACTACACATGCAAAATAAACAAGCTTATGCCTGCCCACTTTGTTTCTTTTGCTCTGCAGATGTCCACAGAAGCAACCTCCTTGTCTAGATCTCCCTGATCCCAGGGGCTCCTAGCAGAAGGAGGAAATATGGAGGGTTTCCCTTCATGTTAGGTCTCAATCAAGAGGTTTATGTACAGATATATTTTTTGTTCCAATTTTTTTTTTGTCAGAGAACAGTCTTCCTCCTCTAAAATTCATAGACTGTTAACAAAACAGGTTTCAGACCAAAATTCAGCCTTCTGTGCAACAGAACAATGACATCAGCAGCAATGAGACCCTAAAATATAGCTCTATATGGCTAAAGTAAACTGAAAACAAGCTGTAACACAATCCAAAGAGACTGTGTCAGAAAGAGAGGAGCAGTGGGACTGAGTCAACTGGGGTGGCTCTCAAGCCATATGAAAGGAAGACTATCTGACTTAATAGCAAATCCAAACAGCAAATGTTAGTCACAGGCTGATATGACTGAATTACTGCTGTGGAAAATCCAATTTCTTATCTAGCATCAAAGCTGTCATTAGCTTTTCACTCAATCAAATATTGTCTCCTAATTGAACTCCTAAAGGGTTCCCTCAGTGAGATTTAGAGTCACTGAACTGCAAGAAAAATGTAGGAAAGAATGCAGTCTGTATGGGGCTTTGCTTTATTGTTTAGAATGGATGTTTTCCACCACTAAATAAAAGGCGATGCTGCATATTTCTGCTAAACAGTGAATAGAAATGGACAGAAAAGAAGCCAAGATAGGAAGCCAGTTGCTCATAAAGAAATCACCTGGACAACTATAATTTGGCTAGCTGGATGCAGAAGCTAATTATTTTAAATGCCAAACAGTTAAGCAGAAAAGACAGGAAGAAACATATATTCCTTTTGCAACACTATCACCGGATGGGTTGCCAGCTCTATCTGATGAAGGTATGAAGGTATGAAGCAGACTCTGCATATTCACATTTAAAATACAGATCCTCTTTACTTAGTGAAATAGGCTTTAATAAGCAGGATCAGTAAGCTGTTGAATACACAGATGGGTTTAATAAAAAAAAAAAAAAGAAAAGATGGAACTTGATGAATATCTCATTCAAGTCCCTTGCAAAAAGGAGTTATTTTGTCTTTTCAGTAGTCCTGGGAGAAGTACTGTTTTCATAGAAATAACTATCTGTAGCAAAGTCATCTTCAAACACAAGAGTCTCAGCTGAAAAGCTGCTCCCAAGTGGAAGGGGAGCTCACACGCAGAGCTTTTGCCGGGGGGAGGGGGCTCAGTGGAGTCTCCTTTCAGCTCTTCTCAACAACTCAATTCAGTGAGCTGGTCTTAAGCGCAGTGAACTAAACCAATAAAATAACTCAGTTGACAACACTCCTTCCTTTCCATATTATCCCTATGCTTTATCCAAAGACACAACAGAAAGTCCTTGAGCATCTCATGCATCTCAGAAAAGATGTCAACCAAAGCAATGCATTATTTGCAATTCCACTGGTTTTAAGCAGTAGAAGGGCTTGAACATATGTCTGAATAATGACTACCAGGGATTAGCCTGTTCTGAAACTCCTTCAGAGTCTTCTTTTTCATGAAGATGCTAGAATATTTTCTCTAATGACTCTGTCTATCCATTAATTATGCAGGCATTATTAATGTATTAGTGGAAATGAGGTCCTTGCACGATGCTCTGAATATATACCTAGGAGGTTGCCTAATAATTCTAGATAGTGTAGACATTTGGAAAAGCACACAGACACCTATTTCAGCTGATATGAAACTGAGTTGAATTGTACCACACAGCTTGAGATAATGAACCTAAAAAAAAAATTGATAGCAAGTTCTATTGTGTATGGACATATTTTTCCCTCAGAAGAATCATTAATATTATTAAGATAAGAATTATTAGTCGATAAAATCTGGAATAGAAAGTGCAATTTTTAGGGTGATTCCTAATTTCATATTGTATTTATTTTTCTCCCAGGAAACACTTAACAGTCTTTCTCAGCCATCACAACATAATCTACAGTTAAAAAAAAATATAATTCCTAAAACATTGCCCTTCCTAAATACCCAAGTCACCAACTCACTTTTTAGAACAGCCTGTATCATTACCAGATTCTAATAAACTGAAAATCATTGCCTTAATGCTTCTGTTATTATGTTAATTATTTATTGTAATAAAAAATATTTTATAATCCATCAATTTGAAGAGCTCACATTGTTAGACAGATATGAAAACAGTTTTCTCATCTACTATTAATAAAAGACTTATTCTGAATTGGTAATCTTCTGTAATATTGTAATAAATCATAGCAAAGCTTACAAGAATAGAAAAGCAGAGTCCATGTTTTATCATTTCTCCCTGAACAGTGAATGTGTCATAACTATAAGAAAAGTAACTCTATAATACAGTATGCAAGTGTATGGCTTTGTCCTTACCTAGAATCTAATCCTTTGCCATTACTATTATAATCCTATTCTTAGTCTTTCAAAAAAATTCATATGCTTTTGAACTCTGCTGCATGTATAAATTTTTTATGTCAGAGAGGATATACTGTCTTGATGGAAGATTTTCCAAAGCTCTGTGTGTGTGTGTGTGTGTGTGTGTGTGTGTGTGTGTGTGTGTGATCTTACATGCCTAGATCTCACAGAGCTTTTTTGTCCTTTGAGCACGTACCACATCGTTGTTTACTTTATGGCCTTTTGTGCTGTAGCTTCCAAAAAAAAAAAAACAAACCCCAAAAACCAGGTGGACCTTCAACTTGTTAAACTACTTTAAAATCCATACATAATCTTTAGCATTACTGCATTCAACTTAGGAGTCAAATTTTGATTGTATAACTTCCAGGAATGTGATCACCCATTTTAATTTTGGCCCTTGTTCAGATTATGGCCATAGCAGACTAGCATATATCAGAAGATGAAAGAGCTTAATAGAACTGAAAGGATTCCAGCATGGATCATGATGACAATGATGATATTATTATTGTTGTTATTATTAATAATTATTATTGTTAATTAGTATTATTACTATTATTATTACTATTATTGCATGCCAGCTTTATACTGCAAGTGCCAGTGTGGCCAGCAGATGTCGCGGAAGAGCTTCTACAGGGGAGCCATTGCTGGTATTTTCAGACCCGAAATCAGCATATAAAAGTAACTTTAGTAAGACAATGGGAGAGAAATTCCTGAAAGATTATTCATTATTCACTTAATGAATTACCCTGTTTCAGAGTCCTTTGAGATGAAGGGATGCAAAATAAAGATGCAGATGTTATGTAATCAAAGTAGGAATGCTTTCTTTCCAAGTGTTAACAATAATGCTTTGTCCATGCCTGAGGAATTGAGAAAAGGAATAAAAGAAAGCTTGAAGTGGTATAGAATCAAATGTTTAAAAATATTTTGGGTATTTTGTTTCTAGAAAAAAAGAGGAAATTATGCTGTACTAAAGAAAGTTGTAACAGTATCAGAAGAGTTGACTGTTTCATGTACTTCCAAACATTCTTAAAAACTAGGAAAGTTTTTGGGGTAGTTATATAATTGCTAATGGAGATAGCCAATTTACGTTCTCACTTGTTTTTTTCTCATGGACTTTTGATGAAATATCATTCTTTAGAGAACAGAAATAGCTACAAAAAGTCTGGGAGTTTTTCTGAGAATGTCTGTCAAGCATTAGATTAAGCCGCTACAATAACAGATTTTACAGTACATGTGAAACTAATCCAAATGGTTGCAAGAAAACTTTAGCTCATCTCTTTGTTTACCCACACAGAAACTTCTTAAAGTCTTAGATTTTTGTCAGTCTGCAAATAAAACAGCAAAAGCCTTCTGTTATTTTATTTTTTTATTTTTTTTAACTAGGTGGCTATCTTCTGAAATCTTCCAGAAGCAAATGCTACCAAGAGCTGTGCATAGAACTAATTGGTTTAGAACAAAACAAGGGACACAGGTAAAACTTCACTGACTCAGCACACAAAGTCAGCAGAGCTACCGGGGGTTTACTGAATTGTTTCTACACAATTTATTCTGCCCTTAGACTTTGCGTGGCAGTTTTTTTGATTCATGCATTGCAAAATGTGTAAGTATTGTGAGTTTTAATCAGGAGCTTCACATTTTTTGCATCATTGCTATGCCAAATGTAAATACAGCCCCAGTATATACTGAGAAAATATTTCTAAGAGGGGTAGGAAACTGTTGATGCCAGTCTAGAAGAGGCTGAGGAGACCTCCTCTGCAGCATAGTGAAAGTACCTAAAGCAGTTTAAATTACAGTTTCTAAAGTTCATGAAAGGTTTTATAAAGCAGTCTTCAAGAGTGGGGAACTGTAGTCACAAGGAGAGGAATTCTCTGATGATTTTTATGTTCCTAGATTATACAGTCGGACACAGACTGGATAGGAATTATCAACATATCCCTTATATGATTCTCCCAATTCATCTCATCTTTCAAGTGGGTTTCTGCCACTCTTTTGTCACTTTACACACTGTGTACATACACAGACACATATACACATATGTAAACCTCACAAGCAGCTAACAGCCTCAGTTTGTGTCTAGAAAGGTATAAAATCAATCTGATATATGGTTTCCTGGCTGACAATAAATTGCTGTCAAGTCTTTGTCTCTTCTTTCTCAGTGACTGGTAACCATGGCTACACAATGTAATAAAGTTAAGTAATTCACAATGATGTAATACAGGGTGTGTTTATTCTAACAGATTTTGTTATGAAACCCCAAGAAGGTAAAACTAGTAATGCAGGGTCAAATGGAAATTAGCTACTGGTTAAAATTTTGCATGTGTTTTTATAAAAATGCATGCTTTCTTGAACAACATGATTTCTTTTCCTGAATAATTTATGACAGCCAGTCTGTCCCATTGAAATGTTCATATTAATTTTAATGAGCTTGTTAAAGCTGTTCTAGCCATTTTATGTTTAATAGATTCAGCTGGGGTAATATTTTAGCCCCTTGCTTCTTTTAACTGACAGAAAAATCTGTTTCATACAAAGTAGCTTCTTTATTTTCTAATTTACAGATTAGAATATGTAATTCATTCAAATAGTAGTAACATTGTGATTCTCTATGCAACAGTTTGTATTTCCATATCAATTTAAAGTTAACCTCTGCAAAAAAAAAAAGGAATAGAAACTTGGGAAAAGGGCAGATTTTTAATCAATTGCCCTATGGAGGGTGAGGGGGGTAGGAAAAGGAAAGGGAGAATGGGGAAGTGTTTCAGTTACAAGTTTCTGGAGGTGATATTTGCATTTATACTCATATATTTTAAATTCAAGGTATATAAATGTTTTCACTTTATTCTGAACATGCTGGGGCACATTGATGTGCATGTGTTTGTTTCCCACTGTGTAGCTGTTTATGCTTCAACTGCTCTTTGCCAGTAAGATTCATTTGAACTAATATAGATCAACAAGCAGTATAGAAACTGATGGTATAGATACCATGATTGCAACTTCACCTTTTCCTCTAATGCCTTCTTCACCGGACTGATGCTGGGCCTCTTGGATCATCAATATTTACTTACAAACCTTTTGTTATCTTTACTTATCTGGGCCAGGGCCAGGGCCAGGGCCAGACCCTAGTGTAAAAAATACAAAAACTCTATTTAAGAACTAACCATAGCAATTTTGTATAAAAACTTAAGGAGCAGAAAACAAAAATATTATTAGCAGTACATTCAAAGGGACAGGAGCATGCACCCTTTGGCTGAAACATGATCTCATTTAGATTACGTCACTCACTTCTTTTCTGTGAGAATTGGTCCATTTCTGTCAACTATTTCTGAACTACCAGAAACATTTTAACAACTTATTTGTGCGTTCATCATTCTGGTCATGAATGGAAATTATCTTCTTCAAAAGCCCACAAAACTCACTAGATGTTTCTATATGGCTTGGATGAGCGAAATTTCCATATCTAACATTAAAAAAAAAATGAAAATACAAGGAGCTAATTTCTACTAATTCTTGGTTTGCTTCTCAGAAATTAATTCAAAATCCTCTATCTGTACCAGCTTCAGAACTGCAGTCTTAAAATCTGAGGCTGGGTTTTGAAGATGGTATTTAGCTCTACCTTATCCTTCTACTGCTGGCTTTTAAGGTTTTTTCAAAACTCAGCCCATAAATTTATAATATTAGTCCAGGACAATGATAAACAAATGTATCTGGGATGTGAAGACTCATTCAGCAAATGGACATTCTGTTACCTAAAAATAGACAGGTGAGAAAGAGTTCTATTAAAAATGTTATATAGAATATTATTTTGAAGTTTTTAAAGATTGAAAAAATGTAAGAAGATTAAATTAAGTACAAAGAACTAGTAGACTTTCAAATTAATTAATATTGTAAAGTAAGAAGGGAGCATTTTAAGACAGATTTTTGGTAAGGGGAAGATGGAAAAAAAGTGGAAAAAAGCCCTCCTGGAGTTTAATTGCCAAAATAAGACTATGCCAGAGACAGCAGCAAAGCTCCACAGGCCTGAGATGTCCGCATGAATAAGAACATCATCAAGAATTACATTAAGGTAAAATAGAATAGACTAGAATGTGGCTAGCCATACTTCAGAGCGTAAGATGTACCACTAACAGCTTTGTGTTCGGAAAATATGTCATCACAGCATGCCATAGCAATTCTTTCCTGGAGCAACAGATTATGGCCACTGACAAGTTAGATCACAGGGACACTGGTCCTGTGTTGCATGTCTGGCATTCTTGAGATCCAAAAAAAACCTCAGTGAACTTAGTAGGTTCAAGCACTCTCTAAGGAAAGCTGAACTACACTAAATTTTGTGCATCCTTTTACAGATTATCAAATATTAACATATATTATCATTCAAGTCAACATTTCCCTCAGGGACTTGGGGTACTGCTCATGGAATAAACTGATGCATACTATCTGCCATACCATCAAAACTGCCCTTTAGGATTTGGCCCTTAACATCCACACTGAACAATTATTTAATATTTTGGCCCCATTGCACTTCACAGAACCAGTACAAAACCAGCAGTATGGTTATTGCATAATGCTGGATATGCAATAAAACAACAGCATAAAGGCTGACAGTAAAACCTTAGCTTTGTCACCTTCTGGCTTGAATGCTTGTCACAAAATGCTAAATACATCATATAAAAGAATAATTTTAACTAAAGAATGTGGAGCAAGAAGCACCCACTGTAGATTGCTAATGTAAATCTATCCAGTCAGTTACTGATTAGGAAGGCTCAGAAAAAAAGAATGAGAGTCCCCAGGAGAAAAGGAATTGCCTTAGGGGTAATAATCAACTTGGAAGACATCCCTAAGGCAAGAAGGAAACTAAAAGAGCATAAATAAAAATTAAGATGACAAAGCAAATTGAATGTGATAGGGAGCAAGAGGAGAAAACAATCAAGGATCAAATTCTATTCTGTGTATATTATAAAATACATAATAAAGAGTACACTCTAAAAATAATACGTAACACCAAGACAGGAAAGGTTATACACCTAACATCAAAATAAGAAAAATTACCTTAGAAAAAGTATGATGGAATTCAATTCATAAGTGTCATATTTGGGCAAAAGAAATAAAATGCAATACTTTAAGAATGGGAAGAATAGCTGACTAGGCATAAGAATTTAAATATTTTTTATGGCTATTTTAATTTTCGAATGTTGAAAGGAAGCTTTTTACATTTCAAATCTTATCTTGGGCAAGCAATTCTATTGCATTTTTATTCTGAACAATTCAAAAAAATCTTCTCTTTTGAGGGAAATTAACAAAGCAGTTAGTGTAGTAAGTTTTCTTCTCATGAAAAAAGAACCTGCTTTATGGAAAATTCCATGAGCAAGTATAGTTCTGCCTCTTTCAGATGGTAGCAGTGACTTCAGCCTTATTTTGCATATTTTAAAATTCTCTTGTTCAAGCCAGTCTCAAAAACTATGTCAATCTAAAAACTGAAAGCTTTGTTTAGATATACATATTTACATGGCACACAACTGCAAGCAGGCTGCTGTATGACACTGCTGTAGAGTACAACTGTGGTACCTCTGAAGCAAATTCCTTTGTCCTGAAATTTTCTCTTTGAAAACACAGCATCTTCACAGAAAAATGAAGTGTAAAAGGCTTCTCCAGATAGCAGTCCTGTCCATGTACAGTATCTCTTCCTACAATGTTGTTCTTAACTTCCTACCACTGCTATTTAAGGGTATAAAAAACCCTCTGTGTCTGGAGAACGGATTACCCACTGTAGTACTAACACAGAATATTTCAATTTTTAACACTCCTAATCTCTCAGCAGTGGCCCATTATGTCTGGATGCCAAGATTGCCATTGGAAAATATTCACTGAGCAGCTCAACCTTCTGCTGCTTCTTAAGAAAGCCTAAAAGCCATCCTTCACGTGAGAAAGTTTTACATCATCACTGACATATGGGTATTTTTCCATGGCATGGTGCTATCACTTGGCCAGTTCAACTCGCTTTATCCTCTGGTTAAATTTAATAAGATGCATGAACCACTATGACTCAGCAGCAGCTGCCTTGCATCTTTGTACAGTGTCCAAACACTTGGTATGGGAATGAAACCTGTACACCAAATTCTGCAACCCTGCAGAAGGGATGTTCAAGGTACATAAGAAGGATCATTCAAGATGCTTCATGGGTTATTCATTGGCAACACATAAAGATCAATAGGTCTTCAGCTTGAAGTACTGGATTTTAACAGCCACTGCAGAAGCTTAATATTTTTTTTCTTCCTACCAGTCATTCTTGCTTTAGAAGTTTTGTAAGGAAAAACCAAGAAAAATAATGTGTTAACCGCTACATAGCTCTTTTTCTATACAAAATATTCTACGAGGCATAGGCTCTTTTATTTTCCCTTTTTGAATCATCAAAGATGTATGTGCTACTCTGGATTCTGAATTTAGAAAAACTAGCACACTTTCCACCATCTTCTGAAAACAATCACATGAAAAATAAATACTTTCAAAATAATATTTGAGAGAATACAAACCCACTCAGTTATCAGATTTATATATAGGGGTTTTTATCTAGGACAACGTCCCTAGCAGATATCAATCACTGCTCCACTAGTAGCTAATGATCTAGGCCACAGCCATTGTATTTTGCAATATGCTTTTGTTGTGGTTTAAGCTTATTCGTAAATTAGACAAAGCATGTAGCCTGCTTGTTTTCCCCCCACAACCTGTCCT
>WYDI02010770.1:0-12599 GCA_009867235.2 Psittacus erithacus | reverse complement strand
GGGTGGTGAGGCGCTGGAATGGGTTGCCCAAGGAAGTTGTGAATGCTCCATCCCTGGCAGTGTTCAAGGCCAGGCTGCACAGAGCTTTGGGTGACATGGTTTAGTGTGAGGTGTCCCTGCCATGGCAGAAGAGTTGGAACTAGGTGATCTTATGGTCCTTTCTAACCCTAACTATTCTGTGATTGTATGATAATACAAAAGGAATACAAAAGTTCCAGTTGGAACTAGGTGATCTTAAGGTCCTTTCCAGCCCTAACTATTCCATGATTCTATGATTCTACCTTTTAGATTCTAATAGAACTTTTACAGCTTGATAATTTATTTTTTATTGAGAACTAAATGTGCTAAGTTGCACACAGGATTGTGGACACAAGATGGTACATATGTAAAGAATTACAGTCTTTTTTATTCTGTTTTCTTTCCATATTTCATTTCAGGTGGAGGTGATCCAAAGAATATGTTAAATGTTCAAAGTGCAGAGGATACAAACCTGCATCGGGTACATCTTTACAAAGAATCCTGATGTCAATTTGATGCTGAACTGTTAGTGGCTTGCTAGCAGTCTTCAGTAAACTAAAGGAGATGACTGTTTCTCAAATGTGTTTTGAAACTAGCACATAGTGTACTAGATGCTTCATACCCAGCAGGGGCTGAAACAGAGTGATATTCAGTGCTACACAAATTATTTGGCAAGCAGTTGATGATTCTCACTTGTCTTTGGGATAAGCTGCAGCCTTATAAAAATGCAAAGCAGAGACCATAAGCTGCCTCTCATAGTGGTTCTTGATGAGTTTTTGCAAGTGCTGCAGAGGTAATTTACAGCAAGCATGGTACGTCAGTGCCTCTTGGTACTTACGGAAACCTGGCTGAAACTGCAAGATGTTGCCTGTCTTGAAGCAGTAGTATAGCTGCTGCTTGTCTCTGTGTAGTAAGTTGTGTTGGATTTCAATAGGAAAAGGTTAGGGAGCCACTGTCTTGAAAAGGGGTTTCACAGTTACACCGTGAGACCTGTGTGAGGGCTAGTGCCTCACATGAAGACAAAACAGTATGATCAGTCACATGGGTCATAGTTTGCATATAGCACAACAGTTTTTTGCATTAAAAGCTGTACTCTCCCTTTCTCGTTTTCTGTTCTTTGAACAATGATACCTGGTAATATCTGGAACATATAATGCAGTGGTGCACAGTCACTTTATTCTTGCTTTCTAAAGTTTAATGTAGTAATAAAAACTGTCCTTGTTATTCTTAGTAATGCAGCCTACAGTGTCCTTAGAAATGTGAGAAGAGCATCTATGGTATATAGACTTAGCTGACAATTGAGAACATTAGTTGATTGATGAAGAAGGTGTTGTAAACATGTAACTGGGAAACCTATTACTGTGGCTGTGTAACTGATGATTTCAGTAGTTCTGTGAGCTGTTGCAGTGTTCATGTTCTGGTTCTATCTCTAGATACGAAGTAATCAACAGGATAATTCTATGTAGTCATTGGCCTTTGGAGCAGTTTTCTTCTGAGACTGCTATGAATTAATTCTGTGTGGGTTTGCTGTGTTATTTCACTTTCTTTATGATTTCCTAGAGTCATTATAGATAGGTTTGCCAGCAATGTGAACCTGTAGCTCGGGTGTATGACCACAAAAGCAATGTAGTTTTAATTCTTTAAAGGCAGAGCATTAATTTGAACCGGTTCAATTTTCAGAAATAAATAAGTGTAAAGCACTTCAGTAACATTTATTATTGGATTTCACCCATTAATTTTTATCCTTTTATACTCATATTTCTTAGTTCCTTAATTTCTTTGTCCTGCTGTCTTATGAAGTTACATAGACAGAGGAAATCAGTTAATTTTATAATAGCAGAGTTTTAGAATATAATAAAGCAGCTTATTAGAAAATGAAATTAAGTATATGGCCTATTTTGTAGATAGAATTAAATACAGAGTCAACATGATGGGGGGACTCTTCATTAGGGACTGTAGTGATAGGACAAGGGGTAACAGGTTAAAACTTAAACAGGGGAAGTTAGGTTAGATATAAGGAAGAAGTTCTTTACTGTAAGGGTGGTGAGGCACTGGAATGGGTTGCCCAGGGAAGCTGTGAATGCTCCATCCCTGGCGGTGTTCAAGGCCAGGCTGGACAGAGCCTTGGGTGACATGGTTTAGTGTGAGGTGTCCCTGCCATGGCAGAAGAGTTGGAACTAGGTGATCTTAAGGTTCTTTCTAACCCTAACTATTCTGTGATTGTATGATATACAAAAGCATCAAAGGAAGTTCTCCTAAAAATGAGCAAAGCAGAAAAACAAATTTGGTGATGTATAAAAACAATAAAGTTCTTCAGGATTCTGAAAGTAGAAACCAAACGAAAAAAAAAAAGAAGTTTAAAAAAGATCTGCTATTGTTATGGCAAAGGCTACAGCCAAGGGTTAAACTATTCACAAATAGTGTCTCATGTTGGAGGGACCTCATGTATCCAAGTACGAGCCAAGGAACAGTTAAATTGCAGAAAATATATTTCCCTGATGCTGGACCTAATGAAACAGGCCACAGTGTTGACATTTCTAATCATAACTGTTGCATCCCAGTTAATTTGTAGGAAAACTGAGCTAAGTGAGAGAAAATTGCAACAGGAACACGAAGTCAATACTGGTAACAATGAACATCTCTTTACAGAAGAGAAGTGTGGAACTGGTGAAGGTTCAGTGGCTTCTGTTGTAACAAAGGAGAAGATTATCAGGTCACACTGCCCCACATCAGTGGTTTCTGGAGAAGAAGTGTCTGCACAGCGTTCTCAGACTACTGTTTTTGCAGAACTTTATTTTCAGTCAAAACTTGCTTTGGCTTCCTCTCACAATGTACCTGTTTTAAAGTTACTACAGGTAGTCGAGAGTTATGACAGTGATAAACATAGTCTCAAGAAGAATAACAGTAGTAGTTTGAGTGACAGGAATCTAAGTACTGATCTGATAATAGAATCATGGAATGGTTTGGGTTGGAAGGGACCTTAAAGATCATCTAGTTTCTACCCTCCCAGCCATGGGCTGGGACATCTTCCAGTCCACTGATGAGGTTGCTCAAAGCCCAATCCAACCTGTTCTTAATTTCCTTAAATACACAAACAAAACCCCCTCAATTTAGAACCAGAGCTAATGCTATATTGCTTTTGGTTAAATTTCCATTCTTTCTTTTTTAAATTTCTTAATTCTACCAAATAAAATTTGGACTTAGATATATCTTGTCAGAGACTTGTGCATAAACTTGTGCTGCTCAACCACTGTTCTATAGTGGTTGTTTGGGTTTTTTTAAACTGAGCAACTTGCAACTTCTTGTGAATGTATTTGTGTAATTTCAGAATGATTTATTTCTTTGCAAAACTTGACAAATCAAGTTAATTCTGATGCTGATGGAAACAAAATTAATGGATCAGCTCTAAATTTAAAACTCTCTGTTTGAGCAGATTTCCTTACAGACAGATGAGTCAGAACCAGCTTGTGCAAATTGTCTGCATTCGGACAGCATGGAGATTCTGCAACAGACTATTGTAAATGAGGTGCAAAACATTTCTACTGATATATCTGGAGAGAGAACCAACTGTACTGAGCTAACAGTTCAAGCGAATGCTGAAACACTGTTAGTGCAAGGGCGTTTAGCAGCTATTAATGGAAGAAGTGTTTCTGGAAATCCTTATAATTCTACCAGTAGTGTACTACGCAATGATGAAAAGAAGGCTTCACAACCAGAGGGAGGAGGAAGGATCCTGTTTAATGCAGAAGAAAGTGTTGAAGGGTGTCACATTGAAAGTGAAAATGTTAGTAGTTTAGAGACTGAGCCTATAGCCTTGCAACTCCTTGAAAAGGACACACTTCAAGTTATTCAAAAGAGATCTTATGAGACCAGTTCAAAAGCAGATTTGCATTTTGGTGTTAATGCAGATAGCAGGTCTCCTTACTCATTTCAGATTGTGGAAAACATGCAGAAAGAAACCTCCCAGAAAACAGGTACAATATTTTGTTTGAAAATAATTTTTTCATGACTTTGCTGTGAGCATTCTGTGTATTTTATTATAAAAACCTAGCTGTTGGTCCCCAGAGAATTTGTTTTGCCATTAATAAATAGCAGACACATGGAATGTCTTGTGGTACAGTTATGCCAGATGAACTAGTTAGCAATTTTTGCTTTGAATTTTCTTGGTTGTTTTATATCCAAGTCCTCATTGTACTTACTAAAATGTGAGCACAATGGTCATTAGAATAACTAAGAGGAAATTCTAAAATACCTTCTTCTTTTAATATGTAAGAAACAGTAAAAGTCATATTTTCACAAAAAGATCTTTGAATTGTTTTGGATTCAGTCTCAGTATGTTAACATAAGATGACTAGTGGAGAAAGGATTTATTATGTTGAAGTATTTTCAAAATTGAGTGAGTTACTGCAGGCATTTTTTAATCAACTACTAGGTGATAATTTTGACATTCATTTTAATATCAGTTACAATTTCTGAAATTACTGAGTGTTATGCCATAGTTACTTGTAAATTCTTTTGTTAAACCAACAGATGAAGTGTTTGCTCGAATAAGTGGGACAAAAGACTCTGAAAAGATCAGCATGCTTTCAGAGTTTACTGAAACAGGAATCCAAAGTAAAAGAATACGATTAGACCCTCAGGAGACAGGCAAAAAAGCAGCCTCATATTCCAGTAGCAGCAAAACAAACCTTTCATCTAAGCAATCACAATTCAGTCAAGCAGTGGAACAGCAGACATCCAAGAAATCAGGTAAAAGTTAATAGTATTTTGTAAAAATAGTGGAGGTTTCTTTCAGACATACATGAAGAAAGCTTTTTGTAATACATGAGGGAAAGTTTGGAAAAATTATGTAGCATGTTGAGCAAATACTCAGGAGGTTCCAAATACTTTATATACTTCAGAACTTCAGCCCTTCATCTTGTATAATGCACATATTTATTCTGTTTTGTTGTTGCATTCATCAGTCTTTCAGCATTGTGGTTAAGGGGATGCAGGCTCATAATCAAGAGCTTTAAAATAACATTAAATCGATCCTTACTTAGCTATGTTATATAAATGATAGTTTAAAATAACACTAAATTGGTTGTCAGTTAACTGTTTTACTTGTCACAGATCAAGGTAGAAAACACAGCTCTGTATGTTTGGAATATGTATCAAATTATATTTTATAAAGTCTATCCTCATCGGGCACAAATCAGCATAGGTGCTAACTGCACTGTTACAATTGATTTTAGCTGTAGTACAGAAAATCTACTTATGTGAGGATAAGGATCTAGTAACCTCCAGTGGTTGTATTAATTTCTGCGTGCGCGTGTTGTTTTCTGTTTAGCAGTTTCATCTCATGTCTAAGATGTGCATTTATCTTGTAGCCTTATTGTCACAATAGGGCCCTGATTGCTTGTCTGATAAGAAGAGGAGATGCTTGGAACACAGCACTAATTGTTCATAGGAATAATTATGAAAACATGTACAAGAGTTGCAAAATGCTTATTTAAAATGTTACACTTTCCTTTTTCGGACAAATTACAGATATTCAAGAAATTGGAAAAAAAACACCATGAATTTTTTTAAAAATCTGATAGCATAGTATTGCAACAACAGAGACAGGAATTTTAAAAAAGCTAACATGCATGCTATAGCTTTGGAAGATTTACACACGCTACCTTTTTGGTAGCAGTTCAAGGAGGGGCTTGTCTTTATATGCAGAATCAGAACTTTTTAAACTTTTTTCTTTGTATCTCTTCCCATTTGATATGTCTGTTACCAGGAGCCTCAGCTTTAGGACATGTCTGATGATCATATGTTAAAATGTAATGTGCATATTGTTTGATTTGTGAACCGACAGGAAAAGAATTAAATCAAGGTTATTTACAGTTATATGTCCAATACTGCATATGTGTTATTAAAAGGCACTTCAGCTGTGTCACTAGGCATTAACAAAGATTTGTAATCAGTCTGCAGGACATCTGCACATCACAAGTGTAAAAATACCTTATGTAGAAACCTGTCTCTTCTCTGATACAGAATTAGGAATGGAAAAGAGGCTATGGTCAAATCTTCACTTTTATATAGTTTCTTAAATATCTTCATAAAAGCATTTTATGTATTTAGCAGGCATGTCTGGTAACTTTAAAGCAGCTCATGAAGAAATGTATCATGCTGCTTACCTTTATACAATATAAAAGTTCATTCTTGTTACCTTTTTGGTTGATCCTTAATTCACTGGATCCTTGTTAAGTCATCTAGAACTTAACTGTAAATTCTTTTGCATAGGGTCTGTTTGTTATCTGAAGCAGTTGACAAGGTACTGTTAAGCAGTATCTTCTAACCTTTTGTTATAGTGAATGTTATTGAATAAGGCGACTGTATTGCACACATTTGCATTAATTCAGGTGAGTTATGAAGCTTAATTGTTTGTTTATAGTGAAACATTTTTTGTTGTCCCTAATGAACACCCAATATGTGTTTAGAATCCTCCCTATCTACCAGGAAAGAAGCTATAATTTTACATTTTGAAATTATAGGAGCTGGGAGAAAGTTAACAAATAAAAGAACTGCAAAAGGGGAAACTCAGCTGCATATTGCTGCTAGGAGAGGAAATTTGTCTTTGGTGAAAATGCTAATATCATCTGGAATTTCTGTCAATGAAAAGGACTCTGCAGGTTTGAAAATTCTGATGGGCTTGTTTTATGATACATTCTATATAATTGATAGTATATATGGTTTTACATAATTTGCGTAATTCTAATATAATTATGGGCTCTTGATTTACAATGTAATTGTGAGCAGGAGAGGAAGTCATTCAGCAAGTGCAAGCACAATAAGTGAACCCCTGGATTTTGTGTCTTAGCGTGTAGGTAATGCAGCCTTTTTCTCAGCATGGGCATTAAAAGTGTCTTCCTCCTCTGCTGAAGACCGTATTTTCAGAGATGTGTATGGAAAGTGAATTTGAAAGTTTGGCGGGAGAATGAATGCTGACACACATGAATATATACGCGTGTGAAGCACATTTACACAAATCTTACTTCCTTAGGAAACGGGGACAAAAATCAGATTACAGGATCATTTCTTCTTTTTTCTACCTGCATGTATAATGCCTTTCCGTTTATATAGTCTCAGAATGGATGGTATTCTATTCTGGATGCCTGGCAGACTTGATGTTGTAAAATGACAGTGGCATTAGAAATCAGACTATTAATATTATGCTTCTGAATTTTTGGAGTCTTCAACTCTGTTGGGCTTTTTTCATTATTTTTAGCAGTGTAGTAGAAAAGTAAACAGTATTTTTCTGCTTAATATTGGATGCATTTTTCTCTGAAGTAAACAGAATTACAAATTTACCTTGGCATTTGAAGATGCTTGTATAATATTTGTCTTAAAAAGAGTAGTCTGTTGCTTACAGTACAGCAAATGCAGCAAAATATGTAATCATTAATTAGTGATCTGTGTGGATTTTTCCAAATCAGATGCATGCTGTATGTGTCATCTTGCTTTTATTAGGTTGGACAGCAATTCATGAAGCTTCCAATAGGGGATTTACTGAAGTGATCTTAGAATTACTGAAAGCTGGTGCTAATGTTGACAGCAGAAGTCTGGATGGTATTTTGCCAATACATTATGCTGTTTCTGGCAATTATTTGGAGGTACATTTACATTAGATTTCCTGTGACTGATTTCCAGCAGAGGGTCAGCAAAGCAAAATCTTTATTTAAATAAGGGAAGTAAAAGTTACTAATACAATTTTAGTGTAGATTTTAATTCAGGAAATAAACATTTTATTTAAAATTATCAAAATTAGAGAAAGAAATTTTCTTCAGTAGTGAGATTTGAAATTGTGCAGTTAGTTGACTTTTTCAGTGTGGCAGACAAATCAGAAAAATTCAGAAGCTCCTCATGGTTGTTTCCCACATGTTGAGCTTTTTAAAAATAACAATGAAATAGACCATTCTCAATTTGATCATCTAGTCCAGCTCTCCTGCCACAGGCAGGGCCATCGTTCATTAGACCAAGTTGCCCATAGTCCTGTCTAGTCCGACACCGGACACTTCCAGTGATGAGGCATCTGCAACTTTCTGGGCAGCCTGTTCCAATCTCTCACCACCCTCATTGTAAAAGATTCATTTTTTGTAAAGTAAAAATCTCTAGGCCTGCTGTTTTAAACTCAACAGTCATTTTTCACTGACTGGTCCCTTCCAGCCCAAACTGTTCTCCGCTTTTATAGAATAGACTAGTCTATTTCAGTTGGAAGGAGCCTAAACCAATTATCTAGTCCACCTGCCTGACCAGTTCAGGGCTGACCAAAAGTTAAAGCGTGTTATTAAGGACATTGTCCAAATGCCTCTTCGGCACTTACAGACTTGGGGCATTGATCATTTCTAGGATTGTTGCTCCAGGGTTTGACCACTCTGTTAGTAAAGAAGTGCTTCCTCATGCCTACCCTAAACCTCCCCTGGTGCAGCTTTGAACTATTTCCACGCATTGTATTACTGGATACCCTGGAGAAGACCTCAGCACCTCCCTCTCCACTTGTCCTCCTCAGGAAGCTCTAGATAGCAATGGGGTCGCCCTTCAGACTCCTTTTCTCTAAACTAAACAAGCTCAGAGTCCTTAGCGTGGATATATCACAGGAAATGCCTTTCAGGTCTTTCACCAGGGTTGTTGCCCTGTTCTGGATGCATTCAAGAACTTTCACATCCTTTTTCAATTGTGAGGCCCAGAACTGCACACAAATAAACAAAATGGTTTGGCACAGTGTGCTCCAGGGAGCTGAGCTTAAAACGGTGATGCCAGATTGGTTCAAACATACCTCTGCTAGTCCTGTAAGAAGAGCTGATACTTCATCACATTTATCTTTTCTGTGAGCAAAGATAATGAAAGGGATTATTCACAGTCCTTGCGCCAAAATATCAGTATGGTTCTCGCACACATGTAAGCTATTATTCAGTACTGTGAAGAGAAACTGATGGATACTTTTTGATACTTAACAGCACTCTGAATATGAGAAAAAACCAAGAAATGCTAAATGTCATATATATGAAAATTCTTTAGTATATTTATAAATTCTTTAATATATTCTTATAAATTTTATACATACGAAAATTCTTTACCATCAAAGCTGACTTTGTCAACACTTCCATGTGATCTGAATTTTAGAGGGTAGATGATTCCGCTGATGCCACTAATCTCATTTCCACATTTTACAATTGAGAAGACCTGCAAGAGAATTGGAATTAGGAAAAAAATAATCAGTGCATGTAACCAAAAAACAAACCCACTATTAAACACTGAAAGGAAAAAAATCAACTTCTTTTCTACACTTCAATCTTAATACAATTGACCAGTTCCTTGCATTTTAGATATATGAAGTTTTTTAATTGCTGTCTATAACAATACCATAAACATGATAGGTTTAATGACAAGTTGTGAATTATTTGTGTATTTTAATGGAAAATTAGAAGTGTTAAGGTACAAGTTGGTGTTGATAATAGCCAATTGAACTTGTTTGTTTAATTGGAATTGCAACTGTAACAGGTTTTACAGTATCTTATTTGTACCTTTTTTAGTTATGATTTATGATAGATACAACACATATAGTTGTATTATAAGTTCACAACAAGAATTACCACAATACACATCATAATAATCTGTAACAGGCCGTCAGGGTTCTCCTACAGCATGGAGCAAATCCCTGTGAGAGAAGTAATTCAGGGAAAAGTGCTTTGGATGAAGCTCATGATGATGAAATGCGCAAACTGCTGAGGTCTTACTGTGCTATGGACTCTCTACCTCCTGTTGACACTATTGAAGTTACAGGTATGTTTGTTTTATAATGTAAATCATAGGATAATCCTGAGTCTTAAGGAAAATCAGTATGTTAGAATGCTGCTGATTCACGGAGCTGCATATTGCCCAGCGCTGATACTTTTAATTCAACTAGCTACTGAATTCTATTTATTTTCAGAAAATAAGATACATAAGTTTGTTTCGGTTTGCTTTTTTGATTTCCTGAGAGAATGAGATACAAGGACATACTTATCTCTTCAGATTTTTGTTATTATCCATATTTCCCTTCACAGGAGCATTGTGTTTTAGACTGGAGTAGTTTTACAGACTTATTTCCTTGTGCTACCTCAATTTGATCTTATTTGCATATACAAGATATTTTTAATGAAGTGATCTGCCATTGCATTTTTGTAACCTATATTAGCTAATCTAACCTATTATGCTCGTGCAAATTCATTTTAAATTTTATTTATCTTTTCTTAATTGCATAGGGACGAGATATCCTTCTAGATCAAGAAGATCAAAATATCCTTGTTACAACAACTGTGAAAATGATAATGCAGATTTGGAGCCACAATGTGAGAAATACAGTGTGGTAAGTATGGATAATAGAATTTTGTTAAGCTGCTTTATAGTGTATTATTGCAGTGTTATTTACTGACTGAATAACATAAAAATATAATTTAAATAATTAACCCTTTAGAATGTATGTAGAAAACTTCATCATGCAGAGGCTAGCAGTATATAAACTGTGGTTTACAGTGTGCAAGTGTATGTGTTATCACTTCTCTCTGTTCATGATTCCTTTGCACTTCTATTTGTTGTGCAAACAGTGGTTAATACTTATATACATTTCTCATTGCCTGTATGAATAGAAAAAAGGTCAGGAATCCTAAGGCTTTTCATCACATTTTCAAAATGGCTCTTTGAAAGAGTAACAATTTTTCTTCATGATAATTAAGGCATTTAAAGATTGTTTAATCTTAATTCAAAACAGGAAGATTTTTTGCATAAGTTGTACGTTAAGACAGCTCTTGCTGGTATCTGTAGTCTGTCTACATTGTCTAGGTAACACTATCACGGTGAGATTCACTGTTTAATCACTGTAGTCTACTCAGGAGAGGGACCCTCAACATGGACTAGTTTGAATGCCTAGGCAAAACCAGGATGTGACAGCCCCTTGCAGAGCATACCTTTGGTAATATATATGTCTATGTTACCAGTGCTCCCATTACTACTGTCCCCTGCCTGGTATTACTTGAGTCCACCATTATTTACCCTGCAGGCCATTCATCATGGCATGTTTTATATGGTGCATTTAGCTCTATTTCTTAACATCATTTCTGTATTTATCAACAGGAGCCTGTTGCTGCTATACAAGATGCAGAAGAGAAGCAAAAAGAATTGTTGCTGCTTGAACTGAGAACTTCCAAAGATGCAGGTAGACATAAATTCAAGTTGTTTCACTTTTTTTTTTTTTTTTCTGGGGGGTGGGGAGGACACAAGTAGTTATCGTTGGTAGTATAATTACTTTTAAATTAGTATTGCATGTAATATAGTTGATATATATTAGATATATTAGATGTATGATATATTAGATGTATAATATATTAGATAAGAATGCACGCTGTTAGCAAAATTATTCAGTGACAGATACGTGAGCCCCTCCATTGTCAAGAATGCTATGCCTGTATGTAAAGTAATAGATATATAATTTTCATTCTAATGTGGCTGGACTTTCAGAATCCTAAAATAATCTATGAGGGAAAAAAGGAAAAAAGTTTAAGGCAGGCACTGTGGATGGTGGACAGTTTCAGAAGAACTGTTGCCCAGAGGTGTAATTTGTGGCAGCAAGGACAGGCGGCCTGGGAAGAAAACAGGGATGTTGTCCAGGGAGCTAGGGACCAGGTTAGAAAAGATAAGGCCCAGTTTGAAATAAACTTGGCTAGGGATGTGGAAGATAACAGAAAGGGATTCTATAGGTATGTTGTGAATAAAAAACAGACTAGGGACAACATGGGCCCTCTCTGGAAGGAAACAGGAGAACTGGCTACCTTGGATTTGGAGAAGGCTGAGGTTCTTAATGACTTCTTTGCCTCAGTCTTCACTGGCAAATGCTCTGACCACACCACCCAAGTCTCGGAAGGCGCATGCAGGGACTGTGAGAATGAGGACCTTAGGCCCACTGTAGGAGAGGATCTGGTCTGAGAGCATTTGAAGAACCTGAACATGCACAAGTCCATGGGACCTGATGAAATCCTTCGCGGGTCCTGAAGCAGCTGGCGAATGAAGTTGCTAAACCACTATCCATAGAAATGTAGAGATAAGGATGTCATGCGGGACAGTGTTGAATGCTTTGCACAAGTCCAGGCAGGTGACGTCAACTGCTCTGCCGCTGTCCTGGCAGTTCCATAGCCCCATCACAGAAGGCCACCAAATTGGTCAGACAAGATTTGCCCTTAGTGAAGCCATGCTGGCTGTCACCAAGCACCTTGTCAGGAACTTCACCTGACTGCCATGATTTTTCAAATATGATGATTGGCAGTCAGGTGAAGTTCCTGACAACTGGAAGAAGGGAAATATAACCCCCGTTTTCAAGAAGGGGAAAATGGACGACCCAGGAAACTGCAGACCAGTCAGTCTCACCTATGTGCCTGGCAGGATCTTGGAGCAGATTCTCCTGGAAAACATGCTAAGGTGCATGAAAGACAAAAAGGTGGTTGGTGACAGCCAGCATGGCTTCACTAAGGGGAAATCCTGACTGACCAATTTGGTGGCCTTCTGTGATGGGGCTATGG
>WYDI02010769.1:175000-192651 GCA_009867235.2 Psittacus erithacus | reverse complement strand
CATTATTATTGTTGGTGGTAGCAGCAGTGGTTTGTGTTATACCTTAGTTACTGGACTGTTCTTATCTCAACCTGTGGCAGTTACATTCTTCTGATTCTCCTCCCCATCCCCCTGGGAGTGGGGGAAGGAAAGGGGAGAGTGAGAGAAGGACTGCGTGGCTGACTAGGCTTAAACCATGACAGCATGAAGGAGTGTGGCAGAGGAGGAGATGCACAAAAGGAAAAAGGGAAAACAAGTGGAGAGAGAAGGGTGGGAAAAACAATCGGCTCAGTGCAGTAGCAGGTTATTGAGGTAGGAGGCGAATAGGTAACTGGAGTCCAGTGACCAAAGTACAAATATAATTTGCTCAAGTTGTCATAATTTTGACTTTTGAGGTCAAAAGTTCCCTTGCAGGGTTGAGCATCTCACATACAGAGCAGGGAATCTTCAGGCCTTTTACAGAGAGAACATGCATATGTGTGAATGTTACTGGAATTCAGATCATCTTTGATGCTTCAAACAGAAAAATATATTTTTCTGTTTGGTTTTCAAATATTTCTATACATATGCTAAAGTTTTCTAAATTACTTTTCTATTCTGTAAACAAAGTAGGTTAGGTGTATAAACTGTCTTCTTCAGAATTGTGAAATATATTCTGATTCTGTTCCTTGTTAAGCAAAAATGTAGTTTACAAAGTCACAAGGTTATTTGCCTTTAATCTCACAATTTTCATGGGCTCGATGGCTTAGTTACTTTTTGTACGTACAAAATAAAGTTTGTTAGTTTGGTTTGGTTTTACTGAATGAGTGCAGTACTGGAACTACAACTTAAAAATGTTTGGGTTTCCTTCTAAAATGTTTTACTAGCTTATTTCAGGGAAAAAATACAAGCCTCTCTTTTAAAGAAATAGATTTGATTTCAGTGTCTGTAAATTTTTTAACATATACAGTTGAGTCAGCTATGTAGATTAACATGGGCTTCAGTGGTGACACTAGTCTGAGGGGGGAAAATGATATCACAAGAATGGAAACAAATGTGTTCTCTGACTCTGGTCATGAAGCTTTTAATTCCACACTTGGGGAAACAACAGGATTTACTGGGGTCAGTTGTACTCCACTGGGTTATGTATTATTAAAGTGTGTATATATGTGCATATAAGAGTTGCAGGGAAGAGTAGAAGGTCAGAACATACTTTGCAGTTTTATTGCATTGCATTAGATTTACCTTTTAAAACTTATTTGTTCTCAAAATCAGACATAAAACACCTTCCATCCCAGCACATGTATTTACTTGATAAATATTTAAATAGTTGCACTTACCCTTCAAGTACAGTATGTATGCTTACTATGAGCAGGAATAGGAAAATAACCACGCAGGTTTTTTCCATTTAAGTTATTTTTAATGTCTTTCTCCTGTTGGACCTTATGTACTTTAATTTTTATAAGCATTTTAGGAACCTCTTTTCAAGACACTTCTAGTAGAACCTGTCCTATAGTGCCTATATGTTTACTTTTGTGTGATACATGGCCCAGATCTTGTCTCTTTATCTTCCATACATCCCCCTGGATGGAAACTAGGCCTGACTTTTTTTTATAGTGCAGCTGCATTGTATGTGCTGCCAGGGCACTGTGGTGTCAGAGTCAGCATAGCCACCTGCAAAAGGATTGCTTTGCTATGGCTGGGTTAAAAGGGGACCTACTACTCAGGTGTGGGCTGGAGGAGAGGACAATGTTAGTGCAGAGGCTCTTCTCGAGTGAACAAGGGACCAGCCTGCCCTAAGTTTGCAGTGGAATCAGCAAAGCGCTGAAAACCGCTTTTATAGTTACATACTCCTCTTATCTTGGGCTTTTTTCTTAAGGGTGATAGCAAAAATGTGAGCGTGTATGTGCTGTTTTCAACTTCAGGGTCTGTTAAAATAATTCAGTGCTTAGAATCCCCTCTATCAACCTAAAGCTATTTACTCCCATCTACAAAAATGTCATGGAACTACTCTCAAACTTCATGCTTATACCTTTAATAGTATATTAGAAATAAAGTAATAGTAATGTGATATGAAATATCCGCTGCAGTTTTAAGTTTCCTTTGTTTTTTAATTTAGATTAACATGGAAGAAACAAATTAATCTTAATGTACATATTACTGAAGGCTGGACAAAGTTGAAAGAAAATGTAATACATACTAGATATATAAATGACGGAAGGATTCCTCTGCTCTGCCCGTATCCTGTGTTCTTCATTCTGCCTGTAGGATCTGAGCCCCAAAAGGAAAATGTAATGAAATATTTTTTTAAAGTTTTAAGGTTTTTTTCCTTCTTCCTGAGCAATTTACACTGATTGGATTGCAGCCTGAAATTTCCATTTTAGCTGCTGTTGCTTTGAGTAAAACAATTACTTTTTATTAAAAATGTCAATTCAAATGATTATTTAAATCTGGCTTAAAAAAAAGAAAAACACTCTTCTCTCGTTATTGTTGTTTTGCATTCTGTGCTATGGAAACTGGACATAATTTTATTGAATTGATTTTCTTTTAATTGGTATTAATGAAAATTACATGTGTGTGTAAAAGGAGGATGCAGTTCCTTAAGGGCCTAAAATTGTCCTGATGCACATGTGCAATTTCCATTACTCTTAATGGGAGTTGGGTTTTTCTCAGTGGTGAGAATTAATTCTGTGGGACCAGGTTGTGGATAACCTTTGTGGAAGTGGTAGCATAATAATTTTTTTGGCATGAACCCAGCAAGGGAACATTTGCAGTTCTCATAACGGGGCTCAGAGTCATGAGCCGAGGTTTGGGCAGGGCAGCACCCCAGTTTCTTCTCCCCTTCACCCACTGGGCACCTGTGGTTTGCAGAGCTCACTGCCTTTGGGTGTTCCAGCTCCCATTCCTGAGCTCTTGAAAGGATTTTAGGAACAGTAATCTGAAGTGAAACTCTAGCTAGAGTTCATAGCAGATGATGAAGGAGGGGAGTGAGCAAGCGGCTGTGCTGTTCTTAGTAACCGGTTGGCTTAAACCAAGACAGTCCTTGTCTTGAAACCAGCAGTGAACCCTTAATGTGTATGAAACTCCAACTCCAGAATGAGTTATTTTCATTTTTAAAACCTTCTCTTAATATTTTAACCATGTTGGCAGTTAGAATGAATTGTAACAGCAAGAGTATAGAAACAATTAACCTGGTGTATGAACCTTGGGGTAAAGATAATTCAGCTCTTTGTGCCCTTCCCATGTGGCTGTCATCAAATTCATGTTACATAACATCCTTTTAGATATCAGTAGATGTCAATTTTTATGAATCTGATGTCACTGTAACACAATGTTAATCTAGTCAGAGTAAATTCTCCAGTCAGAATAAGTTAATCCAGTTGGAGTAAGTAGTTAGTATTTTTAATTTAGTCTTCATTGCAGAGATGTTACTTGCCTGAATTTGGGGGGGAGGGTGGGCATTTGTTCTCAGCTGCTAAATAAATAATGAGTTTGTAGTCAACTAAGGTGCAACTTCTTTAACCAGGAATGGCAGAGTGGGAAGCTGTAAATGATTGAATAAAATAATGTAATCCGTTATTATGACATTTCCTGGTGAGTTTGGTTTCTGAAATCAATATTTTGATTATTTAGATACTGTCCTGTTGTTTACAAGAAAAAAAAAAATAGTTACAGAGTTATGCAAAGTCTGATAAACATGATAGAAAAGAGTAAAGATTTTTGGAAGCTTCTTTCTTTGACTATAATTTCTTGGTTTTGGCAGCATGTATTCTGCACTGATGGAAGTAAAAATAATTTAATCACAAAGGCTTAGTTTCTGTTTCCTTCTCCTAATTTCACTGTTTATGGAAATATATTCCTTGTTGCAGTAATATGTGAGCTGAAGTATCAGTATGTAGGGACAATGGAATGAGTTGAGGGATTTACTGATTTATTCTAAAATACTTTTTCATAGTGTTAATGCAATAGACGTTAGTATAGCATTAGAATTTCAGTCAGTCCAATCATTGGCAGTGATTTATAACCAGAGTTTTAAATGAAACTGGGAATTAGGGGAGAAATAATATTTTCTAGGCAAGTCAAGCAGCTGCGTTATGGACAAGGGGTATGTATTCTCAACTCATACCTAATCTGTGTGCATTGGGAGCTCCAGTCTTAAGGAGTTTATCATTTTAGAAGTAGTTGCCGTTTAAATTTCATTGCTACCTGTTAAAATGAGGAGAAGAAAATGTAAGAAAAACAGGTGCCCTAACTGTGTAGAGCCCAATAGATCCTTAGGTCCCATGTAAGATACCAAAAGTTCTCCCATAGTGGGATTCATAAGTGAGAGTTTTTCTTGCATTTCTTTTGCTCTGTGGTGCTGTATTAAAATATTTACCTTTCTCACCAGTAAGTGAAGAGGACATTCCCTTTCTGGGGCATAATGAAGACCAGTGCTTTCAACTGTTATTTCCTACCATTCCACTGAGAGATGAGGAGCTTTGCTGGGGACAAGCCAGGGACCAGCAACTAATAGAAGTTGCCTTCTTTACTGGTAGTACTATTTCAATTGCGGCTATGTAGCCACTTGGATGCAGAGGAGAAGAGCTGCTACATTGCACAGACGATGTCCCATGCAGCCCCACTGCATCAGCTCCATGTACACACAGGGAGCAAGGTATGAGTTCATGTATGAATTCATGGCTGAGTTCCCACTCCCCTCCCATGGGACTGCATGCAAGTAATAATTTCTGTACCAATATTTAAGAAGAAAGAGGGAAGGAATTGGCAATTACGTGGTCTAAAGTGCACAGAGATTCAGCACAAATAGCAGAGAAAGAATGATTCAAAGATATGAAAGTACAGTGAAATGTGTGGGCTTACCAAAGGCAGATCTTTCCCATCTAACTAGGTACCTGTCTTTAGTAAGCTAAAACCTCTTTCTCTTGACAAAGGAAATTTGTATGGTTGGATTTCAAATAATACCAAATAGCTTGCCACTTGAGAATTGGTTCAGTTACAGAGATTAGTACAAGAACTCTTGAGGTGATAATGCATTAGTTACAGGGATAATAATGAAAGGTTATCTTTAAAAAGAAGCGGTGAGCCCCAAAAAGTGATTTTGGTAACAGTTTTACTTATTGCTTCCAGTAAATTGCGGGAATAGTCCTTTGGTATTTGTTGGTAACATGAGCTATAGGAATATTATAAAATATGAAATTGATTATCAAATGGTAAAAGCTAGATGGCTTTTGTAATAGGGATAATGGTAATTGGAAGAGATCTGGTAAGAACTACAAGATTGTAGAAATAGTGATTAATGCTATTTTCACTAAGAAGTTGAAGGCTTACTCACTGGAAATATGTATAAAATTATATGATTATTTTGTCTGGTCACCAGACTGAAAGCCTCATATGGATCTCTAGGTATGACAAAAGGGGTAATGGAAGTTTTAGGATGAACCAACCAAAGTACTTGCAGCAAAGGGATATGGAAATATTAATACCTTTGAAGTCTGTATGAGTGAGACATCTATCCATGCAGAATACTGTATACAGTTCTGGGTGAAGATGTGAACAGAGGTCTTCTCCTAAGAGAAAAGGTTACAGTAATCTTACTGAAAATGAAGACTGTCAGTTTTGGTTTTCCTCTTGGCAGATGGATAAGTTGGAAAAAAAGTGGTCAGGAAGAAAGATTTCTTTATCTTTAAAGGAGTGAGGTTTTGGAACAGCCTACCTGTAGAAGCAGCGGAAACAAAGCATAAATTGCGGAAGTGGATTGTGCAATGCATATTACTGACCTTGACACAAGAAAATCCTTGACTGCTTGCTGGTCATTGCACTATGCCGCATAGCGATTGCAATGAATGCACAGTTTCAAGCATGTCCATGCACGTGACCCAAAGCTGAAATCCATTGTTTCTGCAGCAGTTTCCTTAATATATGATTCTGCCGTTTGGGGCATGAGGAGGAAAAGGGTTGGTGTATTAGAAAATAAGTCTAAAAACATTCATCGGCAGTAGTTCAGGAAAGTAAGTTATGTGCCATTGAACCAGTGGAATTAGACTCATGGAAGTAATGAAAAAAAAAAGTAAATGAAGACTGACAGCAAGAGGCAATACTTAAAATGATACTAATATTCAGAATGGGTAAAAAGATGCTTGCCTGTGAGCTTAACTTACTAAAATTATGCAAGCTGTTTATGAGACAAATTTTAGGCACTGTGTATAATGGAAATTAAAGCTAGCAAACAGAGGAGGAATCTAATGATACTCAATTTGTAGGCTTTGTAGTCATGAATGGGTAAAGAAACAATATGAAGTGACCCAGAGTTAAGAAAAATTATGAACAGGGTAGAAAATTGAGGGCTTTTTAAGAAATCGTGAGTGGATAGCCATATGGAAGAGTAGTCTAAATACAGATACCAGAAATACTCAGTGCTAGAGAGACTCTTAAAACAGCTTAATGTCAAAATGTTCTGTAGCTGACATATGCAGTGCTGTGTCATTGACAAAGTAAAGTCAAATTATAATTCAACTCTAGATGCATCCAGGCACGCACTAAACGCAGTTTATTCAGAAAGCACTGTTGAAACCTCCCTTCCTACTTTTGTTCATTTCTGGGTAACAGAATTTGTGCTCAGTGAAGAAGAGACAGTTATTATCACAGTGTGTCTGATAAATGGAAGGGAAATATTTATTTAGATATGGATAGTTGAAACAAAGACGGCCTGTCAAGTACTGACAGACACTGACAGCTCGTAAGCATTTGAAAATAGGGTGCTTGAATAAGGTTGAGAATATGTGGATTTCCAATAAAATAGAGGAGGATTAAGGAAAACTTAAACTGAATATAAGAGTTTAGTATTAACTTTTGTTAATAGCTAATTTAATGAAGGTGTTGGGACAGCAGGGAGAATGCTGTTGTAAAGCCTGCAAAATACTTTCACTTCTGTCCTTCTGTTTGCATTCATCCATAACATTTTAAAAAACTTTTCTTTGTGTGCTGAAATATTCCGTACTTTTGGTTTCTGCCAGCAGTTTGACTGAAACCATTTCAACCATTTATGAGTTGTAGGAGTCACAAAATTGATGTTCCTGTTGCAAAATGAGTTGTATGTCCTCTTTGATCAAGATTTTGGTTTGCTGGTGGTTTTTTTTCCTTTTAAAAGCAAGACTTTGACTCATAATATATTAACACAGCTCATCGAGGACTAAAATCGGAAGGCAGAAAATCTGTTAAGGCCATTCAAAAGGACCTCTTCAGAATGTGTTTCATTGACCCCTGCTGAGAAGACTACCGCTATTTAAGAACAACTTGCTCAACCAGGCCTCTGAACCATTGCAGTATGTGAATTTTTTTCACCTGCACTTTCTGACCAGAGCTGGCGCTAGAGCTATATTACAACATCTGCTTATTGCAATGCTCCAAAATGTTGTCTGTGATTTTATCAGCAGCAGAATAAGATGGACATGTTTAAAATGAGGGGGGAAAAACAGTCTGTGGCAAAGATGATCAGTTTTCTTCTTACTACATTGTACAATGAATACAGTTGCTGAGAATATGTTCTAATTTTTATTTTGTATTTTCATTCTATGTCATAGTATGTTTCGTTAAAAGGATAATGAAATCCTGTGAAAATAAGAATGCTGCTCCCTTTAAGTTACTTGGTTAAACCCCTTCCCCAGAAAAACTTCAGAAAAGCTTGATGCTGCATTAGAATGATTCTCAAAACCTGTACTTGGTTTCTGTCTTGTCTTTGGATGCTGCACCGTCTCCCCATAACGTGAGTGATTTGTAATTACCTTGTAGTAAGAGTGTCTGCACTTCACTTTTATGGCATGGGGGGAATGTATGGATACACCAGGAGAGATGAAGACCGGGCTAGAAACTGACCCTAATAACGTAATTTATCTGTGTTATTGTGGCTTTGGATCCTTGTGTATGGATGTTGAGTTTCCTCTTGGGAAAAGATGATGTTCAAAACAGTTCACGAGCCTCATGAGTTCCCCTTGCAGGTTGGGTATAGCCTGCAAACAGCATAGAATGTCTGGGTCATCTATCCTCACTGAGATGTAAGTTTGCTGCAGTCATAGGGAATTGATTTGTTTGGCTGTTCTGTATTTTTCCATATTTTCCATTTCCATGTTCTTTCGCAGACCTTCAAATGCCATTATACTTGACATCCACAATGCCCTACTGATGTCTCTCATTTTGGGAACCCATCACAGCCTAACTTATGTTTAGCTCTTGGATAAATTTTTGGGAAGCTAATTTGTCAAGCAGGTAAACAGGAAACGGATCCATGTGTGTTAGGTCTGAGTATGCTGAATAGCTATCAATGGGAGAAATGGTTGCTGTGGTCAAGAGCCTCTGTGGCTGGCCAGAGCCTGGATGATCCCCCAGGGTCTGGAAGAAGGTAGAAAACTAGAGAGAAGCAAATCCCACAGGCTCAAGGGCACAAGTGTGAGCACACAGCAGGGTTTCTCTGGAGAGGTTTGCAGCGTTTCCTTCCCATATGTAGGAAGAACCTTCCAAAGAGGCAGCATGAAGTATTCTGTTGAAGCATATTGCAGTGTGGCATTCATTAAATTTGCATGTCAGCTTCTCAGTTATTTTCGCAAAAGCTTTCTCATGGTGTAAGACTGTGGCTGTACATAATGGTCCAAAACTTGTTCCCAGTTACTTGAGTTATTATTTATTCCATTGACTTCAATCAGCAAATGAAAGCAAAATGTACTTTTTAATCTTGAAAAAGAGGTGGTGTTAATAGGAGGGATTGTGTTGCTTGGTAAGGATGATAAAACCATATTTTAAATGTTATCAGTTATTCTCTAGAATGTGTTCTGTATGACATTAGCTCAAAAGAAATTGTATCACTGCCAGCACTTTGAGAGACCAACAGGAAGCAGCTCCTGCAACAAGGCTTTTGTATATTCATCAGCTGCTGTATATTACATACTCCAAATTGCATGAAAAAATGGGGATCTCCGATAACACACATTTTGAAGAGGGATTTACATTTAATAAATGTTTACAAGTATTTTCATAAACTCAGCTTATGACAGTGTTGGCTTCATATGATTGATTACTCAAATGTTGCCTTTCCTCAAATATAGATTGTGCAGTTGTCTCTAGGAGTTATTTATATTTCCTAGTATTTATGATCTGCAAGGCAGCTTAGTTATTAACATTAGTTATAGCTATTTCTGTAGATATTTATCTGAACCACAAGTTTTTGACACATTTCTTTTTCTTTAACAAGCAAAAGCATATCTACAGCTATAAAAATGTTCTCTGATACAGAAAAATATATGTATGATACAGCTATTACCTAGAAATACGCTAGTGAAGATGTAGTTTTGATTGCCAGTAAAGTGTACGTATGCAAACAAAATGCCACTGTAATAATGTTAAAGAAAAATTAATTTCATTTTGTTTCCTCTGAATAGAGAATTGTTTATTACATGCAGTGAGGTAAGAAGGGTGAGGACTGTCTTCTTTGGGGTGGAAGAGTATTGGCAAGCATTTTACAGGGACTAAATTAGTCTTAAGTAATATTTTCAATTTATTATTGAACTTGCCTGTTGTGAATTAAGTCACTTATATGCACAGTTGCTGTATGCATGATCTGATAGTTCAGATTTTAAAAACATAATAATGATGATGTGAGATTCTAACTAAAGTCAAGTCTCACCTGAATGTGACACAAGGGCAGTGTGCAGTGATCAGAGTGTGCTGTACAGCAATTGGACCTAGTGACCAAGATTAATGAAACTCACATGGGTTTTAATTAGTGCAGCTGCAGTCATCAATTATCTAGAGAACACAAATATTGTTATATTTTAGGAAATTCTTGATTTATTTTATTCCATTGGCCGGTAGATTTAGATGAATGAGTTCTCATCATCAACATTCTGAGAAAAACTGCCTGAGGCTATGGTTTATTATTTAGGACACAATCAGTAAGAGTGAGCGCTACTGAAGAAAACATTGTAAACTGGTCTCAGTATTAATTTGGAAAATTTGCTGAAATGTGTGGCCTTGTATGGGTCGTCAGAAACATTAGAGCATCTCAAACAAAATACAGAACAATCTGTCAGGCGGAGAATGTGCAAGTATTATTGTCCAGCAGCTGATCCATAACAGAATGTCAGTGCATGTACACTTAAAGCAAGTATCAACAACATTTAATTTGACATATAATGTGGTCTTCTTTTATTATCCTTTAAGTGCATGTCTTAGAACACTGAAGACTGGACAAGTAAGTAGGGAGAAAAGAACTGAAACATGACAACCCTTCGCAAGTCTGAAAAAATCACAGTCTAGAGCTTTTCAGAGGTATACGCATTTTCAAGGCAACTGTTTAAAACAGATGCAAGGAAAAAGAACAGGAGGAAGAACAAAACTTGATTAAAAATTCCTTAACTATAATTTAATTTGAAAATGTTGTTTCTCTTAATGTGGTCTGAAACCTGTGTACAAACATTTAAAAATGAATTAATATGGGTGCTAACTACTAAAAACAGCATCTGCACCTGACATTTAAATTAAGAGGACACAATTATAGACATAAGCATTTTTCAAAAAGTTAAATGATAGTTTGCCTGCATGTACTTTTTTTTTTCCTGAATGTTTTACTATAATTTCCATTTGTCTATTCTAATTCATAGAAAACAAGTTAGGTACACAATGCAGCTCGAATCCCTGCTCTTATTTTTCACCCAACCAAACTGCTAAACAAGGTAGTACTTAAATATGAACAGGAACTAAAAAGAACATTGAAATTCATTTACTCGGAACAGAAGAATGATTCAAACAGTTGCACTGCAGTGACCTGATTCAAAGCCTTTTTTTTCCTGTTTTCGTCCTTTCCTCCCTCTTCCTATTTCCTCCTATTGAAATGATTAGTTAAATTCCAGGTCAACATAATTCTAGAGAAGATTATTACTTTTGTTGGGGCATAGCCCCGTAGTCCCTAGAAAGGAAACATGTTTACATACTGCCAGCATACTGGAGTGCAGACTGTCTTGTTACCCAGCCTGCACAGTAGGGCACATGTATCTGATGTCCTTATTTCTCACTGGTAGCTGTCACGCTGACAATTGGAAAATGCTGTAATTTCCTTAGTTTGCATTATTTTTATATCCCCTATTGTTTTTACACATGACCTTTACCTCTCCGTTCTCCAATTAGCAGAGTGAAAGCCATTGTTCATTGAGTGGAGGTATTCGTGCCCAAGGGAGCAAAATTTATTTTCTGTGTATGCTGTTGTGGGTGGTGGGGATTCTTTATTACTAAAGAAATAAACCTTCATCTTAACCTTTGTTTGATTAAACTAACCCCAGACATCACTGAATTTGGGCAGGAACTTCCATCAGCTTGTGAATAATTGTCACACTAGCTTTAACTAGCAATCAGTAAATGTTTATAAAAATGGTTATGAACTGTGTGGGCCCACTCTAAAACACACGATGGTTAACTAATTTAAGTCAAGATTTCTCCTAGGTGTTTCAGTTTTCTTTGAATCTGTGTTTCTTAGCTAATATGCAGATTGGGTGATCATAATTGCATCAATAGTATTAGCTAAAGCAGTTAAGAAATTCTTTAAAAGGCGGTAATATCAGAAAATAGTTCAGACAGTATCAGAAATGTAAATCAACACATGGCATTGCACTCATCAAGGGGTGATGAATCTGGCTAACATGAGATTATAATCTTTTAGAAAGGCAGATCTTTTATTTTTGTGGTCAAAGTAGGTTATTTCAGTGGTGATACAATTGTTCCTTATGCTGCTCTTTCCTTCCTATCAGTGATGTATGCCAGCAATATCATGGGACTGATCGTGTAAGTTTAACCAAATGCTTGTACATTGAGTTGGAAAAAATGTTATTTAGTTGCTCAATTTTCAAATAGTGGTAGTTCAGCAGTTCAAAATCATTTTGCTAAGAAGTAACTTCCTACTAGAGCATTGCCTCTTGTAAATACCTATCACATACAAATTCAAAACCTAATATAAAAATTGTAATTTTGAAGCTATCTGTCTAGTATTTCACCAGCCATAAGTCTTCATGCCATTGTAATCAAAGCTTCTAATAGTTATTACTGATTCAAAGCTATACTTTATTTTTATTCAGGATTGTTTGAATGCTTTTGATCATGAGTGGGATTTTTCATATTGAGCTTTTGAAAACACCAAATGGATTTTGTAACTTTGTTGCTTATACAATAATAATAAAGTCCAGTCCTTATTTGTTAATAAGAAGTTTCAGTCTCCTGGTACTAGTTCAGTAAAGTGGGAATGCTGGCTTAATCAGTGTGATTAATTCCTCTTCCATTAGTATTTCAGTTATATAGTGATTTGATCTGGCTTGTAGATACCTGTGGCTAAACTTGTAGGACTTCCATGCAGGTGAGAATTTCAAGCAGTTTTAGCTGAGGTCTGTACTCCTGGTGAAATATTTAATTTGGCTCACCAGCTTATCCTCTGGGTCAGGAGTATATGTGGAGGGAACATGTTCCTGCCCGTTTGTGAGAGCTGACAGGAGGATAGGTTTTCCAGCTCAGCTTCATGCTTACAGTAAGCAATTTCTTGAAATAAAGAGTTTGTTCGTGTGATTCACTTATTCTGTTATGACAGCTGTATTCCTAATCTCTTTTTGGATTTTGTATCAGTCTCCCTAGATAGATTTTAAATGACAGCATTAATAGGGTGATTGTCAGTGACAAGACTGAAGCTATTATCAGTCAGGGGCTGCTCATGCTAGCCAGGTGGCACCATTACTGCTCAGGCTTTTTCTCCTGGATGGAAAAATACATTGCACAAGACCTTGTAGGCTCCTCAGTTGTTCTGCTGGATTTTGCTGTCATCTGAGCAGAAATTGAGTGGAGAACATAGAATGTGTCCATGACTCTGGGCATTGTCCTATTCTCATGCTTAACTTTTGGCTTAGATTTATGTTTGGATACATCATACCAGGCCCCTTCTGGCTACGTTTGCTGCAGATCCATTGGAGCTGCTTTCTTTATGGCTTCACATGGGTTTAGTAGCTGCTTTCTGTGTTGGTCTTCTCTGCTGTTATTTGAGTCAGTTTGTGAAATTCCATGATTTCTTCAACTCTACACACTTTTAGCTGTTTACAGAAATGTCCTATATTTCTGATAGACTTGAAGACAATACTTTTTCACTTGTTTCCAAAAATATGATGTATGAATAATTTTTTTAGTTGCATATCTTTGACAGCTGTTGGTGATCATACAAAACAGCAGCATCATATCCATACCAATATTTTTTTTCAAACTAGAGTCATAAATGGAAGTAATTTGTACATCTGTTAGTCATTTGGCTTCAAAAGCTTCACAGCCTTGTGATCTTAATCTTCCAGTGTTTACCTGATACTTGACTTTTGTTCTGTTTGTTCTTCTCAAAGGCTTCAAAATATAGGTTCTTATCTAATAAAGTCCTATTGTGTATTAAACATGCTTATTTTTAATGGTGCTATATGATACTGAAATATATATTCTGGGTTTTCTTTCCTAAATCAGGTTAGTGTGTAAGTAAAATTATATCTTGTTGGTTATATTTAGAATAAATAGTAGTCCAGCAAAGTATTCAAACTTTGGGGTCAGCTTGGGTAAAAATGGGTCTATTTAATAACTTTCTATAGAAGGTTTTCAATAGGATATTGTTTTTTTTTTTCTGATGGAGCTTCTAAAATCTTAATTAACATGTTTTCATGTTACTTTGCATAACAGTAATAATTGTATACCTTAGGCTGCTCTTTCAAATAGTATAGCTTGATGTAATGTAACTTTATTATGCATTCATACATTTAAAATGCACAGAAGATAAAAAGAAGTGGTTACAGTACAACTTCATGGGTTGATTCTAGTTCACTAGTGATTTTAATTACTTGAGCTGTATCTGTGGTTTTGAAAAGAGAATTCTTACATTTTCTGAAGTTTTAGATCTAAATTGTGGCCAGTATTTGGCCAATATGAAGATACGTGGTTTATCTATATTCATTTTTTTTGAGTAGTCACAGATAATTCTCTCTCACCAGCCTGAACGCCTGTCAATATTTTCCTTTCACATACAGAACCTGTACTTGAGGAGGCAGTAAACCCAAACAAATAAAACACAAAACCTGAACCTACCATTCAGCATCAGTCCTGTGTGTGTAGTGTGACAGGATCTTGCAAGCCTTCTCCACCAGAATAACCTCATGTTTCTAATGGCTTACTTCTGCTTACAAAAGCCTCCTGCCTCTAGTTTACTTTTGCTTATTTGAGGGTTCATCTTCTCTGGTTTTAGGTTATATATAGGAAAATATAAAAATTGTAAATAGAAAAAGTGAAATATAACCTCCCCTTGGAATACTTCAAGTAGCTTTTTTTTGCCGTTTTGGGAGGAAGGTACAAGTATTCTGGGTGCCTATTTGCTGATTTTCTTTTTTGCAACCTGTCTATATAGAAAGAAATGCTTGAGGAAAAAGCTAATACAGCATATTCACATGGAAATATGCTCTGCGTAGTGGTTTGTCTCTTTGCAAAATACAATGTTTCATCTTCAGTGTCGTGCTGCCCTTTTGTTCTAAATTTGTATTTTGTGTTTGTGGAACACAATTGTCATGGTGGATCACTGTTATGAAAAGTTGAAAAGGGATAAAGTATTGATGGGTTTTGGATATCCAGACAAGGACTTGAACTTTATTGTAAAAGATTGGAAACCACTGTACAGTTGCTTTGTCCTACACAGCTCAGCGCCTGGACTTATGTGTTGTGTACAGTTGAAAACTTACTCTAGTTTTGGCATTTTTATTTTCTTATCTGAACTGTGATTCCATGGAAGGAAATCTCTGTTGGAAATTTCTCAAAATGGCACGATAAAAACTTTCTTTAAACCGTAGCCATTTTGACTTTAGAAGTCAGCATTACAGATCTTACAAGTTATGCAGGGCCTGATCTAGTCAATCCTTTGGAGGCCAGAATTCCTAGAAAAATGAAAGCATCTTTTATAAGTAACAGTGCTATTGTAGGTTAGCTTACTCCTTAACTTACTGGACACAATCAGTATGCTGGCATTGTCTTCAAGCAACTGGGCATTTTGATTTCAGGTCAGATGCTCAGTGTAACAGGGCTCTCTGATGCATTTAAGTGACAGAAATATAAGGGCTGGTTTCTGTAAGCTTTGCTTCCGGAATCCAATAGGGCGAAATATGAAACTCCCATCTCTTTGCAGGAGAATTAGATGGATGGAGGTTGTTAGAGGCGCAGCATATCAGGCGCTCTAATCTTTGAACCACCTTTATGGTGGAGCTGGTAGCGATATTGCAACACAAATATATCTTTATGAAGGCTACTTTTCATTATTTTGTCATTAAAAACAGTGCTTCATGCTTCTTTTTTACTACAAGAATAGCACAGAGAGATTGAAACAGGACTAGAAGATGAACGCAGCCGAGTTATTAGTTTGTATCCAGCTGTGGTCCTTGGAAATTTCAGGTCACTGTGGTAGAAGGCAAGTGTAAAGACATTAGTATACATGCAGCTATCCTGAAATAGATACCTTATTTCATGCTAAAGAACATTCAATAACTTCTCCCACAGCCACTGCTCTTAGCTGGAAAGAAGGGCATTTGGTTGGTATGTGTAGAGGATTCAGAATGGCCTAATTTCACAGAGTGTGGAGCTTGTTCTGTTAGAAATTTGATATCAGCAGTCTTTAATTTGTAACTCAAAGTGTATTCTTTTCTGAACTCTACCTGTTCACTCACCTTCCAAAGCTTATGAAATTTCTGGCATTGCCACAGGACAGTAGGAGGTTTGAAGAGGAGCCCACGAAGGAAAGCTGTGTGGTGGATTGCAGCATTGTTGCCCTACTGCACACTAGAATCAGCATGTGACAGTCAGTCAGATTTAATATTACCTGTTGTTTTTTTTCTTATTTCAACTGCAACAAGATAAATTAGTGCACAAATGGAGGCCAAACACATCTGCTTGCATTTATGCTCTCCAGACAAATAATGCTGTTATTAAAATCAGCTTGGTTTGTAATTAGAGATAAGTAGCTGTCAATAAAGCTGAACTCAAGTAGAAACCAGTACTTGATATTCTGAATGTAAAATTCACAATCATATAACTGATTGAGATGGTAATAATTCTACTGTTTTTTAAAAGTATTGATAAGTCAGCACTTTAAAATGAAGGTAGCTTGCTTCTTGTAGCACTACCCCCATTGAGGCTGCAAAGAGATAGTTGAAAGGAAAAGTCTCATATCAGAACAAATGTAGATAGCTCATGCTCTTGTAATGCCTGATATCCAGGAAAGACAAACTGGCCCTCCACTTCATTTGTTTGAAATAGCGTGTAAAGGCAGCAAGTTTTTTAATGGGAAGCAACGTCTTGGAATAAGCCTTTTGTTTAATTTCTGTTGCATAGGAGCATTCCACAAGTCTCTCTGGCTTGTTTAGAGGTTGTATTCCAAAGCAGTCAGCATCCTTGGTTAATAAGATTATTTTTTTTTCTTTTTATTCCTTTCTAGGGAGATTTTTTTTTCTGGGGTTTTTTTTTTTTTTTTCCCCTCCTCCCCTGGTTTTCTGTTTATGTGGAAGAACAAAAACAAAAAACTTGCCATTTTTAATATTTGGTTTTGCAATATTTGGATGCAAAATGCAATGTTGTATTATAATCTTCTCTTGGATTTTATTTGGCTTAATAAGACCTCAAGATAAACAGAAAAACAGTAGCAGCCTTTTTCCCCCTGAAGTGATATCTAATGTTATAGTTATATTCTTCTATTTCATAAACTTGAACATGGCCTGAATTAAATGTATGGCTGTATATTTGCTACTAATGTGACAAAATGTTACAAGAGAAGCAAGAAGAAATTCTGAGTTTTAATTCATCTTAAAATTCCTTTTCATTCAGTGTGATACAGCCTTCTTATGTATAAGAAATCCAGAGAAATGCTGTATTATCACTTTGTCAGAGGGTCTGACAAGATCCCAAACAATAAATTATTTTCCTCCATTTATAACACCTAAATGTCGGCTTGATTAGAACTTTTTTCCCCCCAGCCCCTGCATACAATTGTTTCTATACTGCTTTCTTTATTCTGTTGAAGAAAGAGAAATAAAGGCAATCCTGTTTCCTTTCCCAAATTATCATAAATATTGGAGATGCAGATTTTTCTTAGATCATTAGCATATCATGCTGCGACCCACACCAGAATGTACCATTAACAAAGCAGCCTTCATGTAATTAATGTAAATAATATGGAACTACAGCATGAGTAACCCAGTCAGCCTTGGCAAAAAGCATTTGTCATAACGCATCATCTAAGGAGCTCGGCCTCAATTCAAATTAAACTTCATGGGTTTGCCCCTTTATTTTTTCCTCTAAAGCTATAAATTTCTGTGAAACATGCACCTATATGAGAGAAGAAAGCAATCCAGAAAGCTGAAATTAAAATTTCATTATTTACTGTGCTTCTGCTGCAGAGAGCAATTAGTATCTTCATAAGGCTGGAAATGTAGATACTAAGAATGCAGCTGAGAGGGGTTTTTTTTTTCTGCTACACTTTAAAGTGTTTTCTGTCCTCTGCTGCTGCCAGCAAATCTAAAGTATGGTGTTATGTCTGCCATTTGCTTCTATTGCCCTCTGACTCCAAAACACAGAGGAACATTGTAAATTTTTCATGAAGAGGTTTCAGT
>WYDI02010769.1:162500-172500 GCA_009867235.2 Psittacus erithacus | reverse complement strand
CAGAACCATTTTTTCAATAAGTTCATTAACACCTGCATACATTTAGCTATGAAAAATGGCATGTCTTTTACATGCTCATACCTTAAAAAATATTTGAGTCAACTAGCAACAGTAAAATGCATCTAATTTAAGGCATAGTTTTATTGAGGCATGATTTGGAAAGGCAGAATTATTAAAAAAGACTAACAGTTGCACAGCTAATACAAAAACATACAGAGGTTATGAAGATCCTTTATGTGACAGTTTTCAAGTTTAATTTAAGAAGGCAACTGCAGACTTGGGCAATGGAGCTACTGTATGAATTGCTGAGACCCACTTGTGAAGAGGTGCCTTGGCGAGGGGGGGGCCGTTAGCTGTTACTTGTGGGTAAGTGGGTGTTTGTTTTTTTTCTTTGGTTGGGTTTTGTCGTTGTTGTTATGTTGTTATTGTTTTCAGTTAATTTTGTTTTCCAGATGTGATCATTGTGTTTCTTGATAATAGCAGTCACCTAAAATCATTGTCTAAAGGCTTGAAGTCAGTGAGAATTTTCGCTGTGAGGGGGGATGTAAGTTTTGGGTCACTGCTGTTAAATTTTTTCTGAAGAATTTCTCATTTTCTCAATATTCTTGTGGCTACAAGTTTTGTAACATCCTGGGAAAAACCAACTGATTGGACCTCCAGGAAGTGCCCTGATGATAATCAGCCTCGTGTGTGAGACAGAAAGGCTGATAGTCAGAAATTGCTCTTTAAACTAAGACAGACTGTCAGTCTTTAGGAATGGTGGGGAATGGCCTATTTATGTAATCAGATACTAAAGCTGGGAAGAAGCTGTCAGGCACATTCTTGTTGTGTAAGCAGCAGGCAAACTGTGCTTTATCTGACAGACAGTGTGTAAATCTGTCCATGCAAAAATCCGAATGTTTAGTTTCCTTCTAGTCACTGTAATAATCTGCTTATTTTCTTTTGCTAGAGCGATGACATCATTTAGCAGAATGCACCACAGACAGGAGTCCTAGATAAGGCTCTGTTACTGTCAGTCATTCACTTCTTGATTGGCAAGGAGATAAATAGGAATTTACCCGAGGTTTGCTTCCAGCTAAAAGAGCAGACAACATCCTGGGATAAGTATATAAAAAGCAAGCACCCTCAGCCTTACAGCTTAGAAATTGTCTAGAAATAAGAGTCCTTAAATGTTAAAATTTGGTGGTTTATGAGCAATAGCTGAGCAGCCTTCCTGAATGGATAAGTACTCAGATTAATTGATAAAGTAAGCAGTTACCACAGAGTAGCAGAAGAACCTGTGCATATGTCTGGGTATCTGTGCGAGTTTCGCTGTCACCACGTTTGAGATTTGTTTCTTTCTGAAATTTTAAGAGACTGGTAATGGTTTATCACCAATGGCACTGTCATTTGCCTGATGATTCACAGACGAGACCTGACATGGAAAAATGTCCTACTTTTTAGGTCAACTGTGGTTGACTCTACAGTGTTTGTGTCATGGAAATTATTATTCAAGAGTGGTTTCAGAGTTATTCTGTAACCAATAATAAGCTGTCTATGATCTAAACTTACCAAATAGATTTTTGTTGCTGGCAGGAGCATATTTTGATATGGACAGACTGAAAAGAAAACTTAGAAATAAAAGTATGCTATAATAGGAAAGATAACCTCATCTTTTTTAATGGCATATAATCTCCTAAATCTTCTGATTTCATTTAATTTTAAAGGCTAATAAAATACTATTGAAATATATCTGAAATGTAGTTTAATAAACGTAATCTGCTGTACTGAACATCTACTGTTTTGTCAATCTGACGATTTAGGAGGAAACTATGCAAAATGGAAATAACTTATTTGGATCTTAGACTTCCGAATTCTTGTAATTTCTGTTGCACATCTTTATTTTTTTTAAGTGCCAATTATTTAAAAATAATAATGCAAGTTCTTTAGAATTTATTGGAAGGATCTTAAGAAAATTAATCTCCAGGTCATGAGAAGGTAGGACATAACAGAAACATGACCGATTAGGAGAACATACCTAGCAGAAGAATACATTTCTGTGCATGAGGTCAATTGTTCACGTTCCTATTGTTTCCAGAATGATAGAGACTGTAAATGAACAGCTGTTAAAAGCATAATGATTTGTACAACAATGCTCTGATCCTCTTGTGTTTATATTTAGAAGGAGAACTGCATTTTGAAATAGTAAACTGGCTTAGGAATCACAACCTCATATGATACTATCTTAATTAAAAATACATGCATATCTTGGTAATGTTATGCACCTCCTCCATTTAAAAATAGGAAGAGAAGAACAATTAAGCGCTTTCCATCTGCTAATTTTTGTTTAATTTCAAAGAGTTAACCTTCTGAGAAGAAAGCTTCTGCTGGCACATTAGTGATAAACAGTACATTAAAATAGTGACAAATACGATATAATAATCCTAAATAGACATTTTTCCTGTTGAATCCTGGGATGCTTTCTACAGAAGTCTCAGTATATTTTTAATGAGATTGTACATCAGTTTGTATGTTGTAGTTTAGACATATTGGCTTTAATTATTTTTGAATGTGCAGTTTTTACAGTAGACAGAATATATGTAAGACTCACCACAGCACTTGGAATATCGCTTGGCATCTTAGCAAAATGAGCGATATTAAAAAGACCATGAATTTTAGCTGGATTTTCATTATTTTCTCAGACATATAATATTTGTCTTTGCTCTCAGTTCTTCTATTCCACATGTGCAACATTTTACATATTATATTAAACCAATTATATCAGTCTTATCTTCTCTTGCTGTACTGTGATTCCACTGTTATCACAAATAATATTAAGTCAGCATTTTTGGCCAACTGAGTGCTATGGTAGTTCACCTAAATCACAAGGAAATAAAAAGAAAATCTTACAAAACCAAGTTTCAAAGAGGTCTTGATAAGTTGACCAATGCACAAACTGAAAATTTTGTATTATAAGTACTGTAGAATCTTTTAAAGTTATTATCAGTTTTCCACTTACAATAGCAGAAGCAAAATTATAAGGCATTTATTTTACTTGAGTTTACGCATCTTTCAGTATTGTTGGCAAACTGTTGTGAATATTATGCCAGTGGACACAACCATGAAAATGAAAGTGACTGGAACAGCTCATGTAAAATGAAAATGAACAGTTATAGTGATTGTACCAGCTGAGATACAATAAACAAACAGAAGAAAAGTAAATGAGAATTGGAAACTCAGTTTTTAATAAACTAATAATTTGTTAACAGTATAAGCTTGATGTACTTTATCTTGGTCCTTTTGACAAGACTCATTTTGTTGTAGCTGTAACATCATCGTAGAGCCTGATCTAATACTTACAGAACTCAGTACAATCTCATTGACTTCAATATAAGTTGAATTGGACTAATAATGAAAAATCGCATTATAATAATATTAGGTTTAGGGAAAAAAATAATGCTTATAGCTGATCTGAGTCAAACTGAGTTTGTCTGATATTTTATTGATGTCAGTAAAATCATACTGTAAGTTGGTATTGCTCTGCTGTGACAACTCTGGACTCTTATTCTGAGAACCTATTAAAATCACAAACCAGCAGTCATTCTCTTAGAAGTCTGTATAGATATTTGTCTAAATACAATACCAAAATAAGTAACTTCGTAAAAACCAATTTGTAGTATGTTATCAACTGCAGAGATTAAATAAAAAGCATATTACCATTTTTTTTTCTTTAAATTTTTATTTAATCTGTGATATGTTCTTTTCAGCATATAGTCCTATTTTTCCTTTAGGGGATTTTCTGGTTTTCTTTTTGAATTTTGTTATAATGGCAGGTTTATTTTATTCAATATGATTTCATGTGAAAGTAAGTTAAAACCAGCAAAGATTTTTAAAGAAAACACTAATTGAATAAAAACTGATTAAAAAAAAAAAAGAATAATCAAAATAATCTAAGTTTTGATCTTTTTTGCTTTAAAATACTTATTTGACTGAGAAGTTTGATTTAAAAGGAAAAAAAAACCAAACAACCCTAACAAGCAAACAAACAAACAAAAAACCCAGCAGAAAAGATATGGAGATTCTGTACTTCTCTGTATTTGAGATATCTTTTATTCTAGCTATAAGGAAGTTTTCTCTCATTTCTCCTCAATTTAAAGAAATACAATAACCATGCATCCTTAGTAAATTAATTTTTATTAGTTGTGATAGTGGTGGAACTATCTAGGTATTTTTAGAAAATACCTTTGAAATGCAGTTGTCAAAATCAAGGTCTTTACTTGTTTCTTTATCAGCACTGAAGCACAGGGTTCTCCATTAGAATTAGACCACGCTGACGAGGTTTACAAACTGGGAAGTCTGGGCTTCTCACAAGCAGGTGAACTTTTTGCCTTAGTAGCTGAACTCGGGTTAAATTAACTACCAGATACAAACTATTGCTAGCATGTGGATTTGAATAAATCTGATATTTTAAGAAGTCTGAAGCATGATAGCATATGTTAAATGCAATTAAGAAGTAACTGAATTACAAATACATATACTGTCCAGTATGCATTTTTTTAAAGTTAAGAGGAACTTTCTTTTCAGGCAAGTGTAACAGTTGTTAATGCCTTACTCTCAGTTGCAGTCTCAGCATCCACATGTGCATCAAGTCACTGTAGTTCTCCAGGCTCTGTTAATCAATCCGCAATGGCTTAGCACTTCCTAAGGTGCTCCCAAAAGACTTAAAGTTGCAGGAATCAGCCAAATGTGGCTGCATTTATAGGTAGTTTTGGTACCCAAAGCCCACAGTGGACTTAGTCACTGTGCTTCTTTGTTTCCTGTAACACCTGATGAAAACCTGACTTGAAAAAGCAAAATAATCCTTGTCCTGTGCATGCTGAAATCTTCCAGTTTTCCTACCCTTCAGTCCTACTGAGATGTATCTGATGCTGGATAAGCTCTGCAGTTCATGGAAGCAAGCCTTGATTCTCACCCTTTTCCTTTGTCTAACCAAAGGTCTGCCCTGATTTTCAGCTTCATAAAAGCATTGTACTCTCATCATCTCCAACTACATAAAACCAGCTGTCTCTCAATATGTGAAGTCTTTATAGGAATTTTCAAAGACCTTTTCAGCTGTAAAAGTGAATGGAAAACACAAAAACCAGACACCCAAAAATCCTTTCTCTTTCTTTTTGATGATGTTGCTGGGTGTAATGTGCTTGACAGCAGAAGTTTTTAGAAATGTATAGCATGGTGTACTTTCTCTGATACCATACCACTTTGCTGTTCTACAAGCTACAGTATGTCACAGATTAAAGCTTTGTTGGATTCAACAAAGCTTGCAATAAATAAACCTCTCTGATGTCACTGTGGCCTAAATTAAACTCATTGTGTTTCCTTTGTTTTGTTAGCAAAAGAGTAGTTTTCATCACTTTTGAAAGACCTCTAGAGTTTTAAAAAATATACTTTAATAAAGATTTTAATTAAGTTGGAAATTAATTGTGGGTCAGAGTAAGAATCAGTATCTGCTGGTTTCTAGCCATTATGCACTGAAGGTTTTTGGATAGCACAGAGTGCAAAGGATAGAAGACTTTAATGTGGAAGTAGCTGACTACAAATGGACAAAGAAATGCTGATCCTCTCTAGCACTTGATTAATATAGACAGATGAGCTTTCTTTGTGTTTTTAAATTATATACACTTGAACATAGGGGTAGTCAGAAGCCCCAAAAAAGATACAATTACTTTGTCTACTCAGATCTGGTAAAGACTGAGGAGGGGCTGGGAAGGAGAGGGAGGAGAAGGAGCTGACATTACAAGTATTTTATTTGCTTAGACTACAATCTAGTTAGACTCTTAGACCTTGTAGATGTCTATCCTAATGAGGAAACTTCATGGGTAAGCCCTGTTCCTCTGTTCAAGGCTTAAACTATTAACTTCACATATGGCAAAGCTCTCTTTAAGTAGTCTGCTCTTACAAATATGCATTAGAATAGTGGGTCAGCTTTTACATGAGTGGGTGTTCCGTCTGAGAGAGGACGGTAAGATTTAGCTCAAAATTAATATATATCATTGCTTTTTAAGCATCTGCAAGTCTGTGAGTTGATTGTATTGGCTATCGAGATTTATTTATTCTAATGACCCAAGTTTCTGTCAGTGGTCCTATTCTTCTGTAAGCTACTAATGTTATGGTGGAGAGCTGCCAGATTTCCACAGTAAATAATACAATAAAAAAATATGTAATTGACAGCAAATATGAAAAGATGGTTAAAATGAAGGAGCTGTTTTCTGTTTGTGAAACAGGAAACCACCCCTGGTATCAAGGTGCCGGTAGTTTTGAGTTTGAACATTTGTTTGTTTCTATTTCCTTTCTATTTTCATAAGTTATTGAAGGAAATTTCTAATATCCTTGAAGGCAGATAATGGTTCAATTAAAATTAAAATATAAAAACATTTTTAAAGACAAGTTTTGTTTAACTGTACCCAGCTTTGGAGGTGTCCTGAGGATATAAATGACATCTTGATGGAACCTTTGGACCATACATGGTATCTCAAAGTAGTTGCCTATCTCTTTCCTTAAAAATGTGCAGAGATTTGATAGCAGAACCTATGTTCACAACCATGAAGATCCTAGTGGTTTGCATCTGATCTTCTCCAGTACGGTGCATATTACTCTTAAAAATTAAAGACCTGTATTTACAAACAGGTGGATGAGTCCCATTCAATCTAATTTACAGACTGAATTACAGTTCTGTTTTTTCCTTCTGTTGTCCCTGTGTCTGACTGCCATTAGCTACTTACGCTTATGTCAAATACTTTGTAGGGTATTTGGTCAAGTGGTTTATTTTTATCTACAGAATTCAAAATCTTCCATTTCTTTTTTCTCCCAGAATTTAATATTAAATCTACGAGATTTTCCTGAATGTGAATAAATTTATCCAGAATAGTTTTAAGGCCAGACCAAGCTTCTTTTACATTAAAAAAGATGTAGTCACGTGCACTGTAGTCACAGCTGAGAAATTTATGATGGGGAGCAACTGATAAAGGTAATGGAACTGCAAAAAAGCACCAAAACCAAAACAACCTGCATTTTATAGCACTGTTTCATTAGATTGTCCTAATCCAGGGTTTCTGTGCCACTGCTATGTTCTAGAATCCTCTAGGTAAAGAAAAAAGTATTTAAATGAAACTGCAAGTTTTACTGGTATAAAAGCTTCTGAATCACTACTGTTATATACAGATGTTCAGGTTTGCTCTATGTTATGTATTTTTCCTGGTAAAAACTCATAGAGTAGTGTTAATGAAACATACCTTTATGTGTATTAAACAGTAGGCTGTGACACTATTTTAAGTGATTCTCTGTTATAAAAAGCTCTGCAGCAAGATTAATGTTACAAAATTGACAGAATATTATAACACTGTGGAAGATGATAAATTTAAAACTTTCCATTATTCCTTAATGAATACAATGGGAACCATGAGGCTGTGTCTGGTGGTTGCATCATGTCTTTCAGCTGTTTCGAAAGACTGTTCTCACATAAAGTAACCTTTACTCCTACTTTGTTTATACTTGATTATGTTTTAAAATGTTTTTAATTTGGAAGATACAAATTTAAATTGTACATCTATTCTGAAAAGCAATGATGTAAAAATAGTAGCTGACATCTCAAAAGAATAGATGCCTGTTTTCAGAGGCATAAATGTTTGGGAAAGCAAGACTAAGTTTTTACTACATTTCACCTCAAAACATACTGCAGAGTCAGAAGAGGGACTGAAGAATGAGATGTATGCTCTTCTAGCTTGTCTATCACCAGTGTAATTGTTAACCCACCTGTAGCTATAGGCCTACATTTTCCTCTGCTGTGCTGCTGCAACTGAATGCAACCGGCCAATTTTGTCACTTCAGTGACACAAGGTTTTCAGCCCAGTGTGTTAGGGCAGGTAAATTTGAAATTGGTGATATTTCAAAGATGCATCAAAGGTCAGAAATTGATGCACATAACCTATTGCTGATGCACAAGACAGATAAAACAATCGTATTTTGAGACTGAGAGCTGAGGTGATGGCAGTTGTGAAAACACTTTGTCTGCCTGAGAGCTGAAGAAATGTGAGTGCTGGTAAATACAGAGCCCCTTGGTGCCATGTTGGAGAGACTTTTCAGAATGTGATGTAGTCAGGTTTTCAGACCCATTTAAACAAGTGGGTTGAAAGTACCATCCTTTTTTGTTGGTTTGCTTTTTGCACGAATGTGATATATCACCTCACACATTGTTCAGTTTCTAAGGTGTGTTTGTTTTTAAGGCCTCAGTATGCAGTTCTTTCTTGCAAGTATCCTTTTTTGAGGAAAAAGCATGTTTCAAACTGTCCTTTGCTAGGTACTTACCAGCGCTCAAATATATACTCATTTATTTTTAAATACTTAACAACAGGTACAGTTTAGTGGTGAAATTGCACTTCGAATTTTGTATACAATTTCATGAGTAGGTTGTGCACCATCAGAATAGAGCCTGATAAATTATGCAGTCTTTAAGAACTTAGAGAAATGTATTATTGACTTATTGTATTTCAGGTTGCCACTTATGGGCATAATCCAATTTTGGTAAATGGTACACAGTTCAGTGTGGCTTTTAGATATGTTGCACAGCTTTTGAACCTACTGCAACAGCAGTCTCCTTAAATACTTGCAAGACTGTTGAGGGTAAGAATATTATATCCTATCATTTAGGAAGCTTGTGTTTCTGGTAGATGCTTATTAGGAAGATGTGCTGGAATCAGTATAATTATATCATCGATATCTTCTGCATAGACTTTGTATAGTAAAATCTGAATTAATAAGTGTCTGGATTCAGTGCTGAAAAATTGCTATGAAGTTTTTTAAACCCTATTACCCCCTTAATTAAAATTGAATATATTTATTTACATTCCTTGTAAACCATGCTCTGCTGCTACTGCTGCCAACCAGTTTGGAATTACTGGTGATACTGCAACCTCTTCTTTAAGGAAAATGGTTAAAAAGGCCTTTAGTAGCTGCAAGTAGGTGCAAAACATCAGCAACAGTACTGTTGGTGTCCTGTGTGTTTGAGTAAGACCATTCCTCATATATATGAAAATATAAATGTATTGTTGTACTTGGATCAGTAATTTTTGCATGAAATTCTGTTGCAAATGTTGGAAGTGAACAATAGAAACTTGTTAACATAAATCTAGAAGCACTGAGAAGCAAAAAATGCCTGATTAATTAAACATTTATTTACAAAATAAGGGAGTTGAAGTCACTAAGCAGCTCTACTGTCTCTGAACCTGAGACAGATAGAAATCAGTATCATCACTGAAGCCTCCTGTGATCTTTTTCTATCCTTCTCCATTTAAGCAGACAAATTTAAAAAAGGGGAAAAAAAGAACAAAACCAAAAAAACACCCAAGAGAAAGAATACAAAGGTAGCTTAAGAAAGGTCAGAAACCCTATTTAGACTGCTACCAAAGGCACACACAGAGGTTAGTTAGAGATAGAGTTGCAGCTTTAATTCTGATTTTTCTGGCTTGTGTCACTTCAAAGACAGACTTTCAGTGTTATTTTAACATTTTTATTGTGTGTGAATAATAGAGTACACATTGAGGTTCAATAGATGCAATACTGTTAAATGTACGTCTTGGTGGATTTAAAAAATGAGGGATTTATTTCACATTCATAAAGTTGTAATACAGTCTGGAGAAACTATTTGTTAAAAGATAGCATCTACTTAACCTGCTTATTTATTTCTTGTAGTAGAAGGTTAGATCCACAATAAATACACGAGGAAATAAGTAGATAGGGGAATTTATCTTAGAAATAAGATCCCTGTCATGCTTTTGAAATGTGAAATGCATGAAGACATGTCAGGGAGATATACGGACATGATATGTTTTTGCAGTGCATTTGGAAGTATTTAGCTGTATTTGTCATTTGCTAGTGCCACTAAGCAGTGATCAAGTGATATAGTAATTTGAAAAAGTCTGTTTTCAATTCAGCATATATATATTTTTTGTTGTTGTTTTTTGCCTTT